>CM021103.1:30546176-30691166 GCA_007115665.2 Sequoiadendron giganteum | reverse complement strand
AGAGAGAATGAGGCATAGAGGGATAGGTAGGTAGAGAGAAGTAGAGAGGTAAGGAGAGTTGGAGGGAGAGGTAGGGATGAACAGAGAGAGAGGTAGGTAGAGAGAGTAAAGGGAGATATAGAGAAGTGGAGAGGGAAGGAGAGACAGATGGAGAGGTAGGGATCGAGGGAGAGATAAGGATTTAGAGAGAGGTGAGAGAGTGAAATAGAGAGAGAGAGGTAGGTAAGGAGAGGGAGGGTAGATAAAGGGAAGTAGAGAATGGAGGAGAGATGGAAGAAGAGGTAGGGAGGGAGAGATAGGTGAGATAGAGAGAGAGGAGGGAGGGAGGGATATTTAAGGAGAGAGGGGTGAGATAGAGAGAAAGAAAGCAAAGAGGGAAGGGGGAGAGAGAGAGAGGTGATAGAGAGAAGTAGAGGCGTAATGAGAAAGGTAGATAGATTGAGAGAGGGAAAGAGAGAGGGAGAGAAAATGAGGTATATAGGGGTAGGCTAGACAAAGAGATGTAGAGTGAATTTTGGTGGAAGAGAGAGAGGAGGGAGGGATAGGCAAAGATGGATAGTTGAGATAGATAGAAGGAGAGAGATATAGGTAGAGAGAGGGCAAAGAGATATAGAAAGAGGGGGAGGGAGAGAGGAGAGATAGAAAGAGGGGGAGGGAGGGAGAGATAGAGAGAGTAGAGAGGGAGGAGAGAGATAGAGAGAGGTGATAGAGAGAGAATTAGAGAGGAAAAGAAGGTGGAGATATTGAGAGAGAGGCAAGGAGGGAGAGAGAAATAGGTATAGAGGGACAACTAGGTAGAGAGAAGTAGATATGAAAGGGGAGATATAGGGAGAGGTAGGGATGGAGAGAGAGGTGAGACAAAAATAGAGAGAGGTCTAGGTAGATAGATGGAGGAGGAGATAAAGATAAAAATAGAGGAAAGGAGAGAGGGAGGAAGAGGTAGGATGGAGAGAGAGAGGTGAGAGAGATAAGAGAGAGGAGGGAGGAATAGGTAGGGAGAGAGGGGTGAGATAGAGAGAAAGAGAGTAGAGAGGGAAGGGGAAAGAGAGAAGTGAGATAGGTGATAGAGATGTGTGATAGAGCTTAAAAGTAGAGAGATAAGGAGGAAGGTGGAGAGATTGAGATGGAAGGAGGGGGAGAGAGAGAGAGATGTATAGAGGGATAGTTTAGATAGAGAGAAGTAGAGAGCAAAGGTGGGTGAAAGGAAGAGAGAGGGAGAGAGAGAGGGGGAGAAAGAGAGGTGAGATAAAGAGAAGTAGAAAGGGAAGGAGAGAGAGGGAGATAGAGAAAATTAGAGAGGGAGGGAGGGAAGGAAAGAGAAGTGAGATAGAGAGAACTAGAGAGGGAAGGAGAGAGAGAGAATGACAAGATAGAGAGTAGAGAGGGGAGGAGAGAGCGAGGGAAGCAAAGAGAGAGAGAGAAAGAGAGGAGAGGGAGGGAGGGAGTGATAGGTAGGTATAGAGAGTAGAGAGAGATATATAGAGATTAAAGGAGAGGGATGAGAGATATAAAAATTTAGAGAGGGAAGGAGGGAGGGAGATAGATATTGGAGAGGGAAGGAGAGAGAGATGGACATATAGAGACATAGTTCTTGAGCTCAAGGAAGATATTGTTAGATAAATGGATGGAGATAGTGAGAGAAAGAGAGGTCTAGAGAATAAGAGATGAAAATGAGTGAGATAGATGAAATTCGACCTCCTGAGTACTAAAATTTGACCTCCTAATTACTGAAATTTGACATGCTGATTACTGAAATTTGACTAAGTCTGAAATTTTTAAGATCTTCCAAAAACTAGAATTTGCATTATAACTCTTAGAGATCTGAAACCACTCTCAAACATCTTGCCTATATATACATGAAATATAACTTAAATTATAAGAAAGTAAATGTCCATATGTAAATGTCAACTTATACTTAAATGTTTATTTCATGTATATAGTTTCCCTGACAGAGAAAGCGAAAATCTAGTTCTATGCAAAGCAGGCCATTTGGCGCTTGCCAAATGACTCATCATTTCATGTATATAGTTTCCCTAATAGAGAAAGTGAAAATCTAGTTTTGTGCAAAGCAGGCCATTTGGTGCATGCCAAATGACTCATCATTTGGCGAACGCCAAGTTTGGTGCTCGCCAAAAAGCCTGCTTTAGACATGTTAATTAATAGGATTTGCTAAATTTTCTCATATTTTCGACCGTGCTCCCCATCTCATTTGCACGTATTTCAATGCAAGTTTATACAAAAAACCATGATAGTGTTAACCTCTATCTCACCTATCTAAATATATAATTCTTTTTTCATTTTGATTTAGTTAAGGTTTTGATCCATGACTTCTATTGTAAATGCCTTCGTTTTTTGTCAAAAACCAACATGTGCTAGGTTTAGGATAGATTTTTACACGTTCATCGGAACATGAAACAAATTGTATTTTTGAAACTAGACTCCATTCTACACATGATGAAAAAAAAATTAATTTTTGATTAGTTTGCAAAAAAAATGGGGGGGAGCACGCTCAAATTTCAGCTTTTCAGGATGTGTCCACTTTGAAAATTCATAAAATATTATATATTCATTAAAAAAATTATCCGAAAGGAGGATAAACTACATGGTGTTAGCTAATTTCTCACCATTGGGATTTTTGAAATTCTAAATAAAATTTAACCAAAAAGGGGGGAGCCCTCAGGCGCTATGCTATTTTTTTTAATAAAAACAAGACCTGTTTTGCCCCCCACCCCTCCCCCCTTTGAGACCCTTAATCTTCATTAATTTCATAAAACAATAGTAGCTTAGAAACTAGACTCGGAGCACTTCAACTTTTGTTCTTGCCACATCTTGAAATTTTGAGCGTAACTATCTTCATTTTCTTGTACAAATCAGATTTTCCTGATTTCAGAAAAGAAAAGAAAAAAGTGGCATCTTAAGAGCCAAAATTATGTCATAGATTGGTGCACTTACCCACCTGAGTCAATCAACCAGACATCATCTAATGCCTAAGTCACCAAGGCTACAATGAAGGCATTTGCATCACTCTGAGAACAGTCATTGTCTAAAGAGTTACTCTTCTTCTCCTCCTCCTTACAATCCTTTCGAATATGACCAGGCTGCCCACAGTTCCAGCATTTCACTTTGGACTTCTTACCAAGAGACTTTGATCTCCCTTCATATTTGGATTTAGACTTCTTGTCCTTCTTCTTGCCTTTCTCCTTAGATCTACCCCGAACACAAGAGCCTCTTTAGCAATCTCTGGAGACTTTCTTCACATTTATTTTGATAGCAACGAGGCAACCACATCTTCCATCTTGAAAGTAGTAGTTGTAATTCCAATATCCATTACCAGATGGTCCCAAGTTTCAAGTAAGGAACATAATAGAAGCATGCAACAATCCTCCTCCTCTATCTTCACACCCACATATTCCAACTGAGCAACACTCATATTAAACGAGTTCAAATGGTCTGCAACAGATGCACCTTCTTCCATCTTCAAGGAGTACAACTTCTTCCTTAGGAATAACTTATTCACTAGAGACTTTCCCTGATAAATGTCACCAATTTCTTTCCATAATGAATAATTGTAGTCTTCTCCTCATGGACATCAGGAGTACAGAATCGGCCAAACAAAGTCTTATCAAGCCTCTATCTTTTCTATTTGCAAGATCTCAATCTTCGTGTTTCATACTTTGTGGCATAGTTCCAGACACAGCAATCTAGAGGTCTCTATCCACCAACAAGTCTTCCATTTTGAGTTTCCACAACTCAAAATTGTTGCCATTGAATTTCTCAATATTTTCTCTTCCTGATGTATTTTCCATCTCAAATAGTAAACTCAGTGATTGGTTCTCCTACACAAGACTCCCACTGAAACAGGATTAGCACAAAAAACCAACTCTACTTACAAGGATAACAAAACTGGCCAAACTTTGATACCACTTGAAAGGAAAAATAGGGGTGCGAAATACACTTTCCCAACACTAAAACCACAGAGGATAAGTGCAATGACTAATTTTTAAAATTTTAAGCATCTGAGATGAGAAAACACAGCATAACAGGAAAGACAGAAAAACACATTCACAAAGATAACACCAAATATACGTAGGAAAACCCTTACAGGAGAAAAACCCACCACACCAAGCAAAGTCACTTTGTATTACCGTAAACAGATTACATACATAGTTATAGACTTCACTTTCTGATGTTCGCTCACAGCAGCATTCCAGTTGACCTCCTCACAGACACATTCATTGTTACAATGTTATTCCAGCATACAATCAATACCCTTTGTCACCTTAAGTCTCTATTTATTTTGTTCAACAACCAATGGGGGAGCCTATAAAATTCCATACTCCACTGACAAGCAACTAGATCTATGATCAGATCGCCATGCATTCAAGCATCGGGCCGCCCAAGCATTTAATTATGTTTCAGAGAATTACCTAGATTTGGATTATGTTAACCGTCGAATCAGATCTTACAATTAATGCACATATTGATTTCACTGATTTAAACATCCACCCAATAATAGTTGATTTACAATAGTGATGTAAAATCAACGAGTGTAATCGCGTCACATGTCGTAACGCTATTCGTCCATCACTTTGACTGTCAAGTCAGACTGGCCAAATGTGCCTCGAGCTCCTCCTACCGTGCTACCATTTGTCGTAGTCATAGCCTCCATGGTATGGCAATGCACACACCGCACTACTGCGGCATGGCCTAACGGCCACTATGGTATGGCAGTAACCATCTAATTGTCTGAGTTCAGCAAGACACACGTACACTACTTGTACAATTTCAGAGAATCAAAAGGGAATCTACAATATTCCCAATAAGTCTCACGAAAAAAGCTTAACACAACGACACGTGTTCAAAGTCGACACACCCCTCACGAGTCACTCGGGACCCACCACAAGAGGCATGGGACTATCGAGCACTATTGAATAAGCCAACAAGTGTCAAACGCTCATTCAATTCCACTTGCTTCATAAGAGACTGTTGGTCCTCACCACAAAGAAGTGTGAAATAAACAAGCACCATTGGATTAGTCACATCACAACCATAGATCAGGATCACCTTTTTTTTGTGGTCCCCACTGCCGTCGGAATCCAAGTCACTTTCATCTGCCATCAGTCCATCAGTGTAGCCCGGTGAAGAGTTCCACCGATGACCCCAGTCACACCAATACAGTTCATCACATATTGGCATATCGATGAGACAACACATTGTCACTCACTGATATGTGATTGTTCTGTCGATGAAACCAAGGTTCATAACGCTACCGCTAAAGAGAAGGAAGGACTCCGTGGTATAGCAGAAAAGGCATGAACAGAAGCTAAATTTGTCAAGTCCTTAACAAAGGTTCAAGCCAGCAAGTTGAGGCACATTTTCCAACAGGAGGTAGAGGTAAGTAGAGAGAGGGAGAGGGGAGATAGAGAGTAGATAGGGAGGGAGAGGTAGGGAGAGATAGAGAGTAGGTAGGGAGGGAGAGGTAGGGAGAGAGAGAGGGGGGGAGAAGTAGGGAGGGAGAGTGAGGTAATATAGATAGAAGTAGAGAGATGAGGGAGAGAGGGAGAGAGAGAGAGAGAGAGAGAGAGAGAGAGAGAGAGAGAGAGAGAGAGTGGGGGAGATAGATAGTAGAGAGAGAGAGAGAGAGAGAGATAAAGATGGACTAGTAGAGAGGTAGTTCTTGAGCTCAAGAGCAAGAGAGTTAGATAAAGGGATGAAGATAGTGAGAGAGAGGTCTAGAGAATAAGAGATAAACAATGAGTGATATAGAGAGAGGGAAAGAAAGATGATACAACTTACTAATTATAAAAATTTGACTACATCTAAAAATTATAAGATCTTTCAAAAACTAGAATTTGCATTATAACTCCAAGAGATTCAAAACCACTCTCAAACATTTTGAAACTATATACATGAAATATAACTTAAAGTATAAGAAAGTAAATGTTTATATGTAAATGTCAAATCATACTTATGTAAATGTTTATTTCATGTATCAAGGTTGAGGTGTAGGGTTTAAGGTATTCAATTTACAATTGAGGGTATCAATATAGAGGCACTATTCACATTTGGCGAGCATTCTAAAAATGCATTTTCATTTGGTACTTGCCAAATGATTTGCATTGGAAAATACCAACCCTTTGGATTTGATTTACCTTGGGGGATGACCATTTTATGCCAAATATGTGCTTTTTGAAAAGGTTAAAAAATCACATATTTTTTGGCGTGCTCTCCATCAGGTTTGCATGTGTTTCAATGCAAATTTATAAAAATTCCATGATAATGTTAATCTCTCTTAACTATCTAACCATATAATTTTTTTCACGTTTTGATTATGGTACTTGGTTTTCATCTTTAATTTGTTTTGTTAGTGTGCCCGTTTTTTGACAAAAAACAACATGTGGTATTTTGGGTATAGTCTTTTACTCATTCATCAAATTTTGAAACAAATTACATATTTAGAAACTAGACTCTATTTTACATGTATTAAAAATAAATAAATTTGATTTTTGATTAGTTTTCAAAATGTTTAGGGGAGAACATGCTCAAATTTTTATTTTCAGGATGTGTCCACTTTGAAAATTAGTAAAAAGCATATATTCATTAAAAAACTAGCTGAAATTTTTGACATAAACTACATGGTGTTAGATAATTTCTCACTAAAGTGATTTTGAAATTCTAAAAAAAAGTTAATATTTTAGGGGGAGCACACCAGAAATTGTGTTATATTTTTTTTGAAAAAAATAGGACCACTTTGTGTGCTCCCCCTTTTTGAAACCCTTAATCTTCACCATTTCCAGAAAAAATAATAGTTTAGAAAGTAGATCAGAGCACTACAACTCTTGTTCTTGTTGCATCTTCAAATTTTGAGTGTAACTATCTTCTTTTTCTCATCAAATATCAAACTTTGTTGATTTTAGAAGAAAAAGAGTGGCATCTTAAGACCCCCTTTTGTATCACATCTTAATGCACTTACCCACATATTTAATTTCAATAATTCTCAAGCATTCATGGAAATCAGTGTGGAGTATTTGATCAATGTATAGAGATGGAAAGGGTGGAGCAAAGGTGTACTCACTCCCTTAATGGTTGGATCATGTCTTGTAGTTGTGGCATTATATAGCATGTGAATGCCATATGTTCACATTGCATTAAGTTCCTTTGGGTCGATAAGAGATGGAAACCCCTCTCCAACTCACCAGTCCACACAAACAAATGGCCTTCATGAGATAGATTAAGGATAAGAGGTTGAAGAGTGTTTTTAAAACCCACCATGTTATGATATTGCATGCAATCAAGGGTTTTTTGAGTGAAGCATTCATCATGGACAATCATCGACACAAAGTTAACATAGAAATTTCATCCATGTTTTGTGTATCATTTTTCAACCTTGGCAAATCAATGGAGGTGGCAGAAGCTCTCTACAAGAAGCTCATGAGTAAGCAGTTTCTAGGTGGTTTGGAGGATACCCTATTTATGGTGCCTGAGGGTTGCGAGATTTCTCTACCTATGGAATACTTCAAGATTAAAATTCAAGGGCAAGAGATGGAACAATTTTCATTAATCTTTACTACTATGCACTCATCTCTACCTAAGCATCATTTGGTCATCATAAAGAGTGTATTGTTTCGGAAGCACATTCTCGACTTGGAACCAACGAAAGGATTGGAATGGTTGCAGGACTACATCAAGGAGGAGGATTTGGACTACTGTGGGAGATATCGGGTTTGAGGCTATATGAAATATATTGAAATGTAGTCAGAATGTGTTCCTTTTGTCTATATTTGGAGGTGTTTTAGTATAGGTAAAAGGGTTTGGTTCATATGGTTTGTTCACTCTAGTTTTGTATATCTATGGAGTTGGTTAGTATAGTTATGTAGTCCCCTGTTGTGAATTGGTTTTTTCCCATTTTGAAGGCAAGTGGCCATGGGAATTTTAAGTCTCCACAATACAATGTAATATTTTTATCATTAATATTATGGGTGCAATCCCCTATGGCTACTATTTACTAATCAAAAAAATTGTATAAATTAAATTTTTAATATTTTTAAGAATATATATTATTCAATATGTAATAATTTAAAATATACTAGAATATATTATATTCTTCTATGATTTAAATTATTTAATATTCTATTAAAATTAATTAAACACATTAAGAATAGTTTTAAATTGTAAGTCTAGTTTTAAAATTGAAAATAGTGTGTTGTCCATTTCACTATAACATTTCTTTTCTCATAATTTAATTATCTTAAATAGTTATGAATTAACAACCTAATCACAAAACAAATTAGAATACAAAAGAAAACAAAAAATATTTTGTTTAATATTAACATAAAAAAATACATTTATATTATTTTTATTAAAATTAATTTTAAATTTTATAAAAAATTAAAAAATATAATTTATTAAATTATTGTAAATAAAATTAAAATTTTATAAAATAATAAGAAATTCTACAAAATATTGTTGTTTTCCTTTATATTTTTTAAAATTATTATAGACTAGTTATCTTCCATATAATCCATGCTCTAATGGAACATGGAGTTTATATGGATCGATACCTGCCTCAAGATGTCACTACCCTCAAAATCTACTCTCTTTTTTAGAAATAAAAGTATTATTATTTTGTAAGAACTGATAAGATAATAATACGCTATTAAAAAAAATGTGGATGGTAAAAAGATAATTTTAGAGTTTATGTGGGATAAGTCCAAAACAAAAGATGAAAATAGTCTAGATGTGACAAAACCCAAACATCAATAAACAAAAAAAAAATGTTAAGCAATGAGAGTAGCATGGACAAGGAGGGAATCCCAATCATCTAGTTTATCCCAAACATTAGTGAGGATGGAATTGTCATCCATAGGCTCCATCCTCATCCTCCTAGTATTCATTTGTAAGCTTTTAAGAGTGAACAACAAAAAATAGTCAACTCAAAGCAAGGGAATTTGTCAAAATCCGGCCAGCCAAAAGCATCATGCTCATGAGAAGAGGTAGAAGGTGGTTAAGAAAATTAAGACCAACTACGAGCTTTATGATTCTGGAAGCATTAATCCTAAAGACTTTAAGATTGGGATCTTCGAACTATTTTGACATATTGACTACAACCACATCTAGACCCAAAATGACAGAATTCTAGAAATATTTGACTATTGATAAAAGCAAATTTTAAGAAAGTCAAATAACTAAAAAATAACATTTAGTCCAACGATTCACATACACTCAATCACATGCATGGATTAATTTTTGTATTGAGAGACTTTCTCACTCATATTATAATGATTCATTATAGATATAATAACAATCTAGTGGTCAACGTTGAAAGTTAGAAAGAGGGATGGTGTCTAAAGAAGTTCATATATCTAATAACATGTATTTTATTGATTAGTTAACACATAAAACTTTAATACCTAATTTTATTCTAACATTGACTTAAATTAGTGTTTGAACATGCACACTAGCCTAATCTTAGGCTAAATTTGTTTAACATAGATATGTCAGAAATATAACGTAATGTATTACCGTTAAATAGTAGCTAATGTGTCAAACAATTGAGGGAATTCAAATGTCACACGTAAAATTGTCCCATTATGTGGCTTTTATGTTTTTTTTAAACTTTGACTTTATTTATTGTTTTCAATACTTCATATAAAAAGGAACTTAGAAAGTTGTTTAAAAATTTTACCAGCCCTGCTTTCTTATTGGGCCTGAATTCATTTAATTAGTTTTATTAATTAAGGAATTAGTTTGTAATTTTTTCGTTTTAGGGAAAAAAATATATGGGCACAGTGCCTTAAACAAAAATAATAAAATGTGATAAAAAATATATAATTATCTGTGTCATAAATCATAGATCTTAATCGATTAAACTAGGTCTAGGTGTGAAAGAATATTTGTAAGCGAGGCACTAAAAAAATATTAAATAAGATATTTATTTATTTATTTTAAGAAAATCAATTTTAAAAATGAAATTTATCAAAAGATTGTAGTTTAATTGGTTGAGCATAATTTGTGAGGATAGTATGTGATAAAAAAAACCATCCACAAAGGTTCCAACATGTGGGAATACGTTGGAGTTAGATTGACACATGAATGAATCTGACAAACAGGATCCCCTTGTGCATGACTACTTTGTTGAAGGACAACTCTTTGTTTAGATCTATGCTTACTCATCTTGTTCTAATCTGCTATATAAAGATAAAGATGACAACATGTTGCATCTAGGGTTCCTATTTTTTAATTTTTTGAAAGATTAACTATTTTTATAAATCAAAGGTCTCTAGTGTAAAGTGCAGATTGTATAATTCTTTTCTTTTCTTTAACATTTTTTATTCATTTTGATTAGGTTGTCATTAGTCATCTTCAAGAATTGATTCCGATCTTTAGAATTTATATTTGTTGTCTTGGTGTGAAATGGAATCAAGCCACTTCCACTTGCATGAATCTAAATTTTTTAACTTTTAAATCTCAAAATTCAAATTGAACCTTATCAACTTTGTACTACTAACCATTGTGAGTCAACTTGAATGTTTTTTGTATTGGACATTCCTTATCTATTAAAAGGCATGAAGGAATGAATGTGAGAAATCTTAAAACTTAGAGAATCATGATAACATCATAGAACATTAGCATTATATCATATTCATGCATCATCATCCTAGGAAACTACATGTTTGTCTATTGCCTTTGATATTTGGCCATCATCATTAAATCAATCCACATATAGGTTTGACCAACGAAGAGCAAACCCTTATCTAACATGTTCCTTAACATTATCTCTTGACACCACCCCACTTCAAGCATAGGTACAAGAAGATAAGAAAAAACTACTATAAATATCAAATTCTCTTCAATTCATTTCTACAAGTCATTCATTTTTGTGTGTTAGGTTCACTTTCATGGGAATATAATTCAGTTTTAGAGATGCAAATCTAAACCCAAAAAAATGCAAACAATTTAGAAATTTTGAAACATCATCCAACAAGACCTATATTGAAAAATCAATTCCTAATATCTTCAACATTAAATTCCTCCACCTTTGGCCCTTTGGGCTTTCTATGTAAAGGGTATAGCACCTTGTAAATGTTGCTTATCTTATCAAAAATATTAAATTCCTCCATATTTTGAACTAACTATTGTTAGAGTAAAGGTTTTAACTTAATTATGTTGATTAAGTTACCTTTATTTCCTTCTTAAGATTTCACATTAGTTTGCATAAAGTGGCATTTAATAATTATATTAATTATTAAATGTTTTCCTATTAAGGCTTCTATTAGGGTTTTTCTTATTAAGGTTTTATTAGGGTTTACATGATCTCATTTTTATAAGGATTGATCCCATTGTATTTCATATCAATTCATTATCTCATTCTCTTTGATATATACATTTTTCAGTTTTCAGAGAACCCTTGCTTGTTTGTCTCCATCTCTTCTTTTGTGACAAGTTATTTGCATGCAGGTGATCTTCGGGGTTTATGAAGTTGTATTTTCTCAACTCCTACATAGTATCAGAGCTCCACACCTCCTGCTTTCTGTTCTTGTTTTGAATATTCTTGGAGCTTCAAGGGTTTAGGGTTTGTTTTCTTGATCCAAGGCATACCTGCAATTTTGAAGCATTTTCAGCTCAAACAGACATCGTCATTGCATCCGCAGCGGTCCAAAACCCCTAAATCGACTGTTCATTCGTCCATTTTGGACAAAGTCAAAATTTGAGGCAAATTTTTATTACAATTCGGTCGTACAGCCGTCCGTTTGCTGGTAAAATATTTTTTTCCGTTTTGTCATTTTTTTTATTTCAAAAAAAAATATTGTTTTTTTTAATTATTTTTTAAAAAAATAGAAAAAATTGTAAGGTTTGATTTTTATGAAAAAAAAAATCAAAAAAATAAAATTATAAATTTTTAGCCTTTTAACGGCTTGTAGGCCGGCGACGCATGCGGTACCCTGCGCAGTACCTATGCAGACCTACACAGGCCTGTACTTGCGCAATCCCCTGCGCAGGAGCTCGCGCCCACATAGGGTGCAGTGGGGGTGGCCCCCACCATAAAAAAAAAATTTCAAAATTTTTTTATTTAAAAAAAAAAATTGTAATATTTTTTTATTTTAAAAAAGCAATTTTTTCATGTATAAGCCCAATCGTGCATTTACGGTAATGGTCGTTTGGCCATCAAATTTAACCCAATGTTTTTGCTGCAACGGCCGTATGACCGTCAAATTTAACCTAGCGCTAGTTTTTTCCCTCTTTGGACCTAATTTCTTCCAGAGGCCGTAACTTGGGCATACAATATCGTTTTTTGGCAAACAAGATATCGTTGGAAAGCTGGTTTTCTCATCTTTCCAATGGTGTGGGTTTCATCACTTCATTTTTCCGTTGGTGCATTCTATAGCCAGTTGAAAACAAAGGGGCTATTTTCAGTCTCATACTCTTAACTTTTGATCAATTTCTTCGTTTTTCCTAATCTCAGCGACGTTGGAACTGTATTTCAGAACTCTTCAGTTTCATCCATGCAATTTTTCCATATTTCATTCTAAGTATATTTTATTCAGTTATTTGTGTTTTCACACTCTGGTGGATTACCTGGACACATTTGCTCTTGGAAACTTTTTGTTTGCATGGGATGCTTTGTTTTTTGTTGTTCTTCATGTATTTCCAGCATTTTGTCCTTTAAGGACATTTTGAGCATTATTTGTAAGTTATCTTTTATGTAAACGCACTAAAATAAAGTGTCACACTATTGTACATGCATCTTTTGGGGATTTTGCACATAAGGTTTGCCATATTTTGTACTCGCACTGATATTATAAAGTGCCATGAGGGGTTGTGTAGTTTGCCTTTGTTTTGCCATCACATCTTTGTCCGGTGAATATCCCTCCACGACAATAGTGAATCCATACCATGGGGGGTTGTGTAGTTTTCCTTTGTTTGCCATCACACCTTTATCCAGTGAGTGTCCCTCCACGACGACCATGGATCCATATGATTCCAGCCTCATGCATGTGTGTTTAGTTTTGCACACCACTTTTTCAGTTGTAGGTGCTATCTTACGCACTTTCAGATGTTTTTTTCTCCTTCATGCACTACAAGGTGTTTCGCATCATTTCAGTGGATCTATCAGGCTCTCCCAGTTCAACATTATGGGGGGGGTATTATATTGTTCGTGCTAATTCTTCCTTGGTTTCGCCTTGGAAGGGATCTTCCATCTTCAAGGAAGGTTCTTCAGCACCACAGCAGTCATCTTTTGACAGTTGTTTGCAACTTCTTCTACTTCAGTGATGTTCTTCTTCTTGGCTTTCTGCATCTCTTTTTCGAGTAGAGCTTTTTCCCATGAGGTTTTCTCTATTTCTCCTTTTTACAGAGATTTGGTTGTATTTGGGTACCTGATCTTGCCTAGTTGTCGGGACCCATGTTTGCCTTCTTGCATTGTAGTTACCTTTGTTTTCTTGCATTGTAGTTACCTTTGCTTTCTTGCATTTGTTTGTAGCTGCACTATTGCTCATCTTAAGGGGGGTATTAGAGTAAAGGTTTTAACTTAATTATGTTGATTAAGTTACCTTTATTCCCTTCTTAAGATTTCACGTTAGTTTGCATAAAGTGACATTTAATAATTATATTAATTATTAAATGTTTTCCTATTAGGGCTTCTATTAGGGTTTTTCCTATTAGGGTTTTATTAGGGTTTGCATGATCTCCTTTTTATAAGGATTGATCCCATTGTATTTCATATCAATTCATTCTCTCATTCTCTATGATATATACATTTTCAGTTTTCAGAGAACCCTTGCTTGTTTGTCTCCATCTCTTCTTTTGTGACAGGTTATTTGCATGCAGGTGATCTTCGGGATTTGTGAAGTTGTATTTTCTCAACTCCTACAACTATCACATTTAATTTGTCTAAACTGTATAAATTTAGTTCTACATTTACTATTCCAATCACAGCTCTAAATCCTAGGCTTTTATCATTATGATTTAATTTTCCTAGGATATTTAGGTGAGGTGTGTCTATTTCACATGCACTAAGAATTACAAATAATCAACCTCTTCATACTACATGATTTCAATGTTCTATTAGTTAATCATTTTTTGTGATAATTTCATTTTTGGTGAAACCATTAGTGAATCATTATCACCTCAAGTTGTGACCTTTCAAAAAGACATACATGAAACCTATCTAAACATGTTGCACTCCTTCATTTGCAATCATTTTCTTAGGTTGCTAATGAAGATTCAAAGCCTGAAATGCATTTAATGTTATTACAAATGTTTTTTGCCAAGAATTAAGAATCTTTGCTTTCACTTCTACATTTGTGCATACAAATTACATTTTTTTTGTATGGCTACAAATGAATCCTTCTTCACTAAGACTCTGAATAACTTTAAAGAGCACATTACATCAAGATTTAATCTTGCAAACATATTGCAATTGTCCTAAATCTTGATACATCTTGCAATGAAAGGTTATTAACAACTCCTTAGGCAATGGCTTTTGCATTCTACGTTGATCTTGTGTTCTTCAATGTATAACCAATCTAATCGATTCACATTTTTAATCTTAAATGACTATGTGGCAAATACCTCTAACCCACTAAGATTACTCAAAAGATGGAGCAAAAAATTGGAAATATTCCTCCTAACATTTGGAGGGGTGCTCCTAAAATTTACATTTAATATATATTCAAAGATTTCAAATAAGCTCTCCTATATCCCCTTCAAAATTCAAGTGAGATTTTTTTTTAATTTTCCACCTAAGCTTACCTAGGTGGTTACCCTTCTCTTTTCTCGAGTTTTTTTTTTAAATTTGTCCTATAACATTTTTTTTTGACAATTTTATTTTTGGCCGACCCCTTAGTAAAACATATTTCAAGGTGTTTAAAAACCTTGGGTTGTAACTTGTTAAACCTATTTAAAGGTGTTTTGATGTTTAATTTGTAATCTCTCATTTTTTAGAGTTATTAATGCAAATGGTTTTGTCATGAATGAGTTTATTTTTTTCACTTTGCACTTCCACATATTGACTTTATTATTATTTTTATCGCTACACTTAATCCAAGTTCTCCGCTAAGACTCCAAATAACTTGTTGAATGCATTTTAAATTGAGATTTAATCTTGCAAAAAGATTGCAACCATCTACAATCTTGATACATCTTCTAGATGAAGGGTATTGTTGATTCCTTGAACAATATACAAGAGGATCCATTACAAGGGTATTGTTATTGTACACTTGAGTTGGCCTGATGGTGGAGAACTTGTACTCTTGAGAGAGAGGTCACAAGTTCAAATCCTGCAGAGGGTAAGATATGCACACCTAGTATTGTGGAGCACGAGTTAGGTGTCTCCCTCATATTGGGAGTACGAGGAGTCCCATATACTGTAAGCCATCTCCAGACCCAAAAATATAACGCCTGGTATTGTGGACTATAAAAGGACCTTACCTTACCTTACCTTTTCTAATTGAATCACATTTTCAATATTAGAAGACTCTTCAAAGAAAGTATCTCTGAGTCACTACTTGATTACTCATAATATGGAGAATAGAAGATATTACTCAAGTGTTGAAAGGAGCCCTCCTAAAAAGTTTCCTTTTGATACTAAGATTTTTATCAACAAAGACTTCCAAAGTACATTCAAAGTAAGCACTTCGTTTTTAGGCTCTCTTAAATACCCTTTTAAACTTTGGTGAGTTGTATTTATTGCAAGTTTATCCACCCAAGCCAACCTAAGTTGTTACCGTTCTCATTTTAAGGTTTTTTTATTACTTTTGTCCAACCCATTTTTTCAATTTTTTTATAATTTCATTTTTGGCCAACCCATTAGTGATCATCACCTTGGATTGTCACCTTTCAAAATGACACAAGTGAAACCTATTTAAAGGTGTTTCACTCTTTGATTTATAACCATTCAATCACTCTATTGATGAAGGTCTACAGTCCAAAACATGTTAACTTATTATTGCTATTTTTTTACCAAAAAATAAATTTATTGTCTTTCATTCGTGCATTTGTATAAACCAATAATCATTCATCTTTTTATGAACTTTATAATTAATCATTAAGACAAAACACTTGCTAAAAGTTTTACAAATGGTTTAATAAACTAAGTGGACTTGACTATGAAAGAAACTCCATGCTAGAGTTAGAGTAGAGGTTTTGATGTTTGACCCCTATGAATATCACCTAGATCCAACAAGTGCTAAGTAGACCATTCATGGTCATGAGAGTTTGTGAAACACTACTCATGAAATACAAATCAATGAAGATTGGCTCTAAATTACACAATTGAATCCCACTATATCACAAATATCATTAGTCAAATCTACTCTCAAATATTTGTAGTTAAATGCGACAAAATGCACAAGTTTTTATATATTACACCATATTCAAAACATGTCCATAAAAATTTACTCAAAACTACCCAATCAAATTCTAATAAATCATTTCAAAATTATCTTTAAAAATTATTAATCAAACATGGGCTCTTATAAATTAGATCAAATTCAAGACACTCAAAAAAAATTGATAATTTGTTAAAATCCATTGACTATTTATTATCATCCTATCAAGAGGGGCTATCTAAATACGATCCTTCACCACACCACAAGCTTATTTTTTTGTAATAAAGAGGTATATGAAGATATTTATATTTAGTGAGACAAAACTTCACACAGTATACGAAGATATTTATATTCAGTGAGACAAGACTTCACAAAATGACTAATTTCCTGATCAAGATTCATAATAAAAAGCTAAAACTGACATTGAAAAATACTTGTTAATGTTGTATTCCTTGATCCGTAACACCGCTTGGTATCCTAGACATCATTAATATTATTTCACATTCATTCTTCCAGAAAGCAAGAGCCCAAGCCTCTAAAAGTTTAGACTTTAAATTAGCCTGCGACAGCAATTTGAGATATGATGAATATTATATTCGTAAACTCAGTGTCCAAGGAGAAAAATTTCAGTTAAGATGATCTTCGGTTGGCTATTGACAAAGACAATATTTCTTATACATAAACGTTCAAAGTCATCGTTACAAAAATCAAGAATTTATCACGATAACCACGACTTTTCAGTTTTCCTTTAAATCGATTTGTTGACCAAAAAACCTCGATAAAATCACAATTTTCGTGGCTTTTTCAGTTTTCTCCATATATATATATATATATTCAAAAAGCTTAGGGTTTCTGGGTTATTTT
This sequence comes from Sequoiadendron giganteum, assembly GCA_007115665.2. Taxonomy (NCBI): domain Eukaryota; kingdom Viridiplantae; phylum Streptophyta; class Pinopsida; order Cupressales; family Cupressaceae; genus Sequoiadendron; species Sequoiadendron giganteum. The sequence continues at coordinate 30,673,974 of CM021103.1, read as the reverse complement.
CTGATTTCTGTGACATTTTTTTCTCATTCTCCCTAAAACTGACCTCTACCTAACCCAATTTTTTCCCTAATTAATTAAATCTTTTGTTTACCAATTAATTCCCAAGAAGGATTTTTACTATGGTTCGATCCAAGTAGGATCATGGGCAGCAGATCAGAGTGTTAGTATCGATGCATCATTTTATAGATAAAAGGGAGTGTAGTTCAGATTCAGTAGCAACACAATCCTGTAATTCATTGGCATTCTTAAGTATGATTTGCATCCTCCAAATTGGTAAAGAACAGTTTTATGCGCAATGAACCCATAATGTAGAAAGGAACTTCTATTTAACATCTATACTTCTAGTGCAGTCCAGTTAATAACAGGAAGGAATCTCTACCTACATCGAAATTTGAACAGGAATCTCTGAATACAATTCAGCATATCACCTGCTTTCCTCATAAATTGATATTGTCCATTCTCTACATATTGCGTTATCAGCTCCATGGAAGTTTCTGAACCTTTAATATTACTATAATGAATAATCAATAGTCAAGACTAAACAGGTAGAACTTGGAAAAATGGCATGGTCACTAGAACTTCTTTACTGAACACCACTTCAAAGAATATCCAAAAGGCTGAAGATCAATTTTAAGACTTTTAGTCTACGTTTCTTTTATATGCGTGAATCATTACAAAAATTTGTATAAGAGCTCTGTAACTTACTGGAGTAGTTCACATAAAAGCCGATTCTGTAGCTGTGCACAAAGGTTAATAAAAGGACACTCCCAACTACAAAGAACGTTGCTTTGCTTTCATTCAGCAAGAGCACAAACAAGATAATTCTGGTATATTTCTTCTCTCTCTGGTCACTAAGCAACACAAATGGTTAATCTTGCAAAGAATCATCTATGCATTTTGGGTTTACAGACTCCACAAGACTTAGAAGCACTGAATAGCAAAGACCGCAAGTTCTCCGGATCAATAGAAACTTATAATTCAAGGTAGGCAACACTAATGGCAGCATCTGACTGATTTGATATGACAGAATATGATTGTCCACGACACCTTGTTAAAAAGACTCACAATTTTACAATTCATTGTAGTCCCTTCGATTGGAAATCATCTTGCACTTACAGAACCAGGTCCTTCAGTGAAAGTTCCTTGAGAAGTTCCAACATCATTCCTGCCCGCTTCGATACTCAATGACAAATCATCAAATATCTTCCACCGTGCCTGTTCAGGTGTCATTCCTGAAGAAAAAATATCATCGTCTTCAGTCTCGACAGTAGAAGGTTTCCACTGTTTTACTAAGGATCCTAAAACAGCAACTGCATGACCCATGTCAGGGCGCGCATTTGGCTCTCTCTGAGTAGAATGCCAGGCAAGTTCAGCCACAGCACTAATGCTTTTTATGTTCTCATCAGTTGCTAGAAGGATGGGATCTATTGCTGTCCTAAATTTTTCTTGTTCCCTACTTACATGCCTGAACCAAGGGACCAGATGAACTTTATCTTCAGAACGCTTCTCATCCAATGCTTTCTGACCTGTGATCAGTTCCATAAGAACAACACCAAAGCTGTATACATCTGACTTTGTATTGACGCGCCCAGTGGCTGCAAGAGATAAAAACATAAAAGCCAAACACTTCAATCTAGCAACTATGACCTGGAAAGTTATTAAGGATAGATAAAAATCAGAGTTGCAAGCAACCAACAAGCATTCAAAATTTTCTAACCTAGAATATGGGATAGATTTATGTTTGAATCTAATGTTTATAAGAAAAACTCATCAATTTAATGTTTAACAAGAACTTACTAACCTGCATACTCTGGAGCAAGATATCCAAATGTTCCAGCTAGCCTCGTTTCCAAAGATGCCTTGTCTTCAGGAGCAAGTTTTGCAAGACCAAAATCTGAGACTTTTGCTCTTACGTTATCATCCAAAAGGATATTTGAAGGCTTCAAGTCCCTATGAATAATAATTTTGTAGGCCAGATTGTGCAGATACTGCATACCATGAGCTACATCTAAAGCAATATATAGCCTAGCATTCCAATCCAAAGGCTTGAGCCCTTTCTCCTCCCAATAGAAAAGGTGCTCGCTCAGTGTACCCTGAGGCATGTATTCATACACCAGCAATCTCTCATTACTCTCAGTACAATAACCTAGCAGGGCAACAAGATTCCTATGCCGGACCTTTCCAAGCATGCTAATTTCTGCTTGAAACTCTTGCAATCCTTTGCCTGTGACAAGCTCAGGATCCATTCTCTTGACTGCAACCTTGGAACCATCCTCCAGCCTACCTTCATACACAGATCCAAAACCCCCTTTCCCCAACAAATTTGCAGGATTAAAATTATCTGTGGCTTTTTGAAGCACCCAAAGAGGGTAAACGATGTTTCCTTGAGACCCAACAAGGCTGCTTCCAGCTTCACCACTACCAGCGCCATTAATCGTCGCCTTCCCTGGCGCCCGAAGCTCTGTGGGCAGCCTTACGAACTTGGGTTTCTTCTTCCTCTTGTATGCAAAGACAATTACAAACAATGCAATGAATACAACACAACCAACAACAAGCCCAATAATGACACCAGAATTCGACTTTTTCCCTCCAGAAGACTTTCCATTTGGAGTAGCTCCAGATCCAGAAGGAGAATCAGAATTACTGTTGTTGCCATTACTACCAGGGGAATCACTGGGAGCAAGGTTATTAATATTAGAATTCCCCTCAGTAATAACCGTTACTCCTGATCCAAAGGTTGGAATTGGACCATTCAAATTATTGTTGCTCACATCCACTATTTTCAAATCTTTCAATCCGACTAAACTTGTAGGAATCGTCCCGGTAAGCCTATTATCATTCAGCTTCAGTGTAGTCAAAGCACTCAAGTTCCCAATAGCAGGATCTATGTATCCAATCAGATTTCGCTTGGCTAGATTGATAGTAGAAACCTGATTATCAGTAGTACATAAAACCCCAGCCCACCCACTGCTGCAAGGATCATTCCCCGACCATGATTTGACAATAGTAGCGGGATACCCAAGACCTCTGAGAAAAGCTAACAGAGCACTGACCTCTGCACTACATGTATCCCCCGGCTTGCTGCTACAGAAATAATTACCCAGATAGGTAAATTGCACACCCGTACCCACCTCAGGAATTGGCCCAACAAACAAATTATTATCCACTGTAAAATTAACCAGACTCGGCAAAGAAGCTAGAGACTGGGGCAATGTACCAGTGAGCTGGTTATTATTCAATAAAAGTTCTTGCAGACCACTAGCCTTTGATAAACCATCAGGTATTTCTCCAGAAAAGTTATTAGAGTGTAGCCATACCTTAGTCAGAGTATTGATACGTCCAAGCACATCTAAGGTACCCCCCAGTTGTGAGCTCCCCTGCTGGCTGTTGGCAATCAAAACCTGCAAGCCGGTGCTATTGAGGCTGCTTGGTAGAGGCCCCTCTAAATAATTATAGGGCAAACTGAGGACCCGCAAGCTTCCGAGAGAGCCCAAAAATGAAGGAATCGATCCACTCAGACTGGTATTATACAGAGACAAATTGACCAGCTGGGGGGATTCCAACAAGTCCTCAGACAGAGTCCATCCAGTGGATTTGTTCAAAGGATTGTTATTCAAATAGATGCCTTCTAAATTTGTCAAACCCTTAAAAAAATCACTGGGGATGCTATCAAATTGATTGTCATTCAAATAGGCCACCTGCAACTTTGAAAGCCCACTCAAACTGGGTAGACTGCCATATAAGCTGTTTTTCTGCAGTGATATTGTTGTTAAAGATCCCAGCTGGTTAAAATTTGAAGGAAGCGTACCTGATAAACCTATGCTCTGTAATGAAATGCCTGTAACTAAATTACCATCGCAGTTTATGCCCTTCCACACACCGCATGCGCTACTGCCCGTCCAGCTGCTCAGAAGCTCCTTGTTGTCAATATTTTTCAAAAAAGCCTCCAAAACGGCCATATTCCCTGGATCTGTATCTGCATTGCACTTACCAATGAATGCGACAATCATACAAATAGAAACCAGCAGTATTTGTGGGTATTCTTGGCAATGCAAACCCATTTTTTTCTATAAAACTGCAATGGGTGTTTTCGTTTCAAATTGAGAACATATAGATAGTGTTATCTTTTCAGCTTTTGGAGTCGAAATCAGCAAAACCTGGATGGAATTCTGGGCAGAATTGCAAGGCCGCGATCGATAACGTGAATCCACAAAGCTAAGACCAAGATCTTGCTTGTACCCGAAGATGTCAATGTCTTTTCCCTGAGATGCACATTGTGTATATGTTTAATCGTTTGCGGCGAGTTCTATGCTGTTCTCCACGCGGACGATATACACAATGTATATACATCTTGCAAATTGCGTCCCACAATTCCGCTGTTTATAAAATTATTTCGGAGCAGAGCAGAGCGCTCCGGAGCTCGAGATGATGCGGCAAGAAATCCAAGATTCGTGCTTGCCAGGCTGGCATATGGACGTTGACAGTTGGCGAGCCGGAATGAAACGTGTCCTACCATAAACCCAACGACTACAATCCCAACAGTCTGTCTACGTGCCCTGCGCCGTCCATCTCTTCATCACGATCAACGGTTTTCAGATTTCCACGTGGCGAAAACACTGTCGCCTCACGCCTTCTGGAGGATTAAAGCAATTATTCTCTCATGATATTTCGGCCATATTACAGAGATTTTATCGAGCTTTTTATATTTTTCCTTTTTTTTCCTTTTTAATAAAAATGCATTCCACCGTGGAAGCTTTAATTTTATGTTTTTTTAAAATGAAAAAGAGCTTAAAAATGTAAAAAGGAAAAAGCAAAATTGAGAGGAAGAGGTCCCATCCGCCAAATTAGGTGATCTTTACAGATTATGTGACCCACTTGGTGGAATAAAGTGTATTCAGTTTCAGATTTTTCAACCGTTTACTCTTACAATGCGTACTTTTATGAAACCTAAATGCTTGTTTAGGTGGCAACGAACCTACTATTACCAAATATTTGTTAGGTATATATAGTTATTGACTTTTATATCTGTTAAGAGATCTTCATTTATCTGAATTCAAGAATAGCTTTAATTGTTAGTTTTAAATAATCTATGCGTTTGAGAATTTAAATGATTATGGAAAAATCAAAAAAAATAAAAATTATATAGTGTTTTTTTTTTGTTTTTTTATTAAATGAAATGTATTGTAATTTTTTAATTTGCATGGATATTTTGAATCATATTTTATGATTCATCATTAAGGAGAGGATAAAATCTATGTTTATTTTTTTTGCATTGATGTTTCATATCACATTTCATGATCCATCAATAGGAAGAGGATGAAAATGATGGATCATAGAGTATCATATGAAATGTTAATGCAAAAGAGTTATACATGATTTTCATTCTTTCCTACATAATGGATCACAAAGTGTAATTTGAAACATCGATGCACAAAAATTATACTGAGTAATTTTATAAAAAAGAAACAACTTCAAATGTATTTTAAATTAGTAATATTGATGTTTTTTTAATTAACGTCAATGTGTGAATTATTTTGACACTACTATGATGGGTCTTATTTTCTATTAAAACATAGGTAAAGGGAAAGATGTGACAATATGCGTTTATTAAAGGAAACACTTGTAGTCATTCAAAATCTAGTGTGTGATTATGATTGATCCTAGATGAGTAGTGGCTATATTTAAATATTTTTGTTTGCACTTTTATATATTGTAATGCATATCAAGAATCTTCCTCGTAGAGTTTTTTTAATGAGTATATTTTATTTAACTTTATTTAATAAAGAGAAAGTACAATATTCACAAAAAAGAGGGTGGTAGAGAGGCACACCCACAAATTCTAATAGGGCCAAGTCCATAACTAAGATGAATAAACATAAACAAGGCCAAACCCAACAAATTCTAGAAGCAACTAAAGTAAATACAAAAGGACGGTCCTTATCATCAGGATTGCCTCAAACATCTCCAAGGATAGAATCATCAATCAGCTCCCAACCAATGAGAGTGTCATCTTCTTTAGAAGAGTTATCCAAAGGTCGCTAAGCATGGATTAAAAAAAAAGGTCAACTCTAGATTGGAAAACTTGCTTGAGTCAGGCTAGCCAAAAGTACCACCATGCTCATGAGAGAAGGTTGAAGTTAGCCTGGAAGGGTGGGGCGAACCGCCACAAAACAACGTTGTCTTTGGAAATTAGAGGTTGAGAGCCACAAGGACCACAAGAACAAGATATGTTATCACCTAGGCAGGTTGGCTATGCCCACACTAACACCCTCAAGGAGGAGAGGGGGATTCGACAATACTATAGCAACATTACAAGGGGCATTCTTCCAGTGGTCTAGTTGTTGGCAATATGTGTTGTCATTGATGTTAACTTGAGGTCATGTTTGTATAGAAGTTGAAGATGCTGAAAGATAGATTAATGTAGTTGATGAAACAATGGAAGATATGAGATTATAAACACATTGTTATTGAACGTTGTTAGCATATCTACTCATAGAGTAGATTTCTTCTTTGATTTTTCATTTGTGACATTTTTTTCTTGACTTCAAAACTTAAAAGAACAAACCTTCTCAAACTCCAAAATCCTAATACTTTGGAACTTCAAGTCTAGTTTGCACCTCATGAATCCTAACTGTAAGTTTATTGTATTTGACCGTCATCATAGAAGTTGCATTTACATAATTAATTATCAAAATCGAAAATATTAAGAATTAACTATTTTTTATTTTTAAAATCAATACATTTTTTTAATATTATTTTGCATACACTTATTTAAATTCAAATTGCATGTGTTAATTAAGATATCTATATTTTAAATTTTGATTGAAAATTTTTAAAATACATATTTTTATTTGAATATGTATATTTTAATTAAATTATTTGAAAATTCAATCCTAATGTTTGATTTTATAGACTTTGAGACTAAACTAGAAAATAGATAAGTTGTCTTGGACTTTCCTGCAAAAATACATTTTGCAGTTCAAATGAAGATCAAAGTCCGGACTCTTCCCCACAAATCAGACTTCAGTGTCAATCTGCAAATTGTAAAATCAACATGTGAAGTTCAATTTTCTTCCAAAACCTACAAATTAGAAATAAAATTACAAGAACAGAAAAGGATAGCTGAAGAACGAACTCAGCAATTTTATTCATTCACAGAGATACATATATAGTTGCAAACAGCAAATTACAGCTGAATGACAGGTAACTGAAGTTGTTCGACAGTAAACAAGAGACTGATAAATACAACATGACACGTCTACAATATCTAATGACATGCACATTAATACTACAATATCTAATGGCGTTGGAGTGTTATATTCCAACAATTTGAGTGCAAATTGCATGTCAAAGTGCAAAATGCAAAAATACTATAAATCAAAGTGGAAAACCTTTGAAATGTCAGGATTTGTGGAAAGAATTTAATGTTTTTTTAAGCAAACGTAAATGATGGATAGAAAGTGAAGCAACGTAACTTTTGCTAGTATGCCCACGTAGCAGTTAAACTATTTCACTCAACACAATAAACAGCTCTCCAACTCGAACAGTTCACATTTGACAGCATGGGAGATTCCTATCAAAGCAGATGAGTGATATATTTGGAGTGAGCAAACTGATGATTGCGACGGCCAACAATTTGGTAAATGAGAACAACCAATTGGTTGGTGATTCCCATCGTTTGTGGGTGCTTAGAGTGCTTCTCAAGCCAGCCAGCCTTGTGTAAGTGGAGCTTCTGGTTGGTCTGAATGATTGTTTATGGAAGCCACTTATCTATTGTCTCGATGCTATAAGAAAAGCAACCCAGAATTTTAGTCCTATGATTTGTATAAAGGGAGCTATATACCAAGACATCGTTCATGACGAAGAAGTTGCTATCAAGCACATCAAAGGAGATGTGACATGTCTTGGTATTTTTTAATTTAGGGGTATCCATTCGACTCAATTCAGTATTCAGTTGGGGCGAGTTGAGGTGAGACTAATCTCTTGAGGATGCACGCAGCTACCTGCCAGAGACCTACATCAGGTTAACCTGAGCCTCGGAGTCAAACTCGGAACCTATGGAGAGCAAACCCATGGCCCAAGCCAACTTCGCTACCCATGTGGGTAGACGTGTCTCGTTATTGAAGGTGAACCATGGGAACTTAGTTAGATTGGAGAGTTTTTTAAATTATTTCTAAAACATAATTTCATTTGATTTATGGATATGTTGAGAATAGGTTTCTAAGTAGGTGGTTTTATCATAATTATAGATCATCTAATATATTAAATGAGGGATTGTGTTCTTGGCATTGAACACAAGATTATGGATTATTTTGGATGAATTTATTATGTAGTGTCTCAAGTCCTACCTATAGGATATTAGTCAACTAAATAATTTTTTTGAATAGCAATATAACAAATTTTGAAAACTAAGATACAACATTGAGATGTCATATTGCATGTCGATGCATGTGCACAAGGTGTTGTGCCAAGCACAATGGCACCAAGTTATAACAATGCTAGTGTGATGATGCTTCATGTTATACACAACACAAGACATTGATAACACTTACAAGACATCACCTTTGCTCCAAGCAAGGTGGCTTAAGTGAAAGACTTAACAATCATGGGATGAAACACCATGATGAATCTACAAGTGGGTGGAACCACACCATGATGAGGATAATTGTGTTCTCTCATGAACACCACACAAGGATAGGGTGAGGGAGACATCTATCTCAAATCCATGCCCTATACACACTTGATGGCACTCTCAACACTAAGAGAAACCCATGCAATTGGTGTGATGATTAGGAGATATCACATCTCGATTAGATGTGCAACCACCATTTCCTTCATGCATGACACAATAATGCAAGAGGGGATATCTCCCAACTAAAACATGCAAACACAAGGGACAAAAATCCTCAAGAGGCTATCCCGCTAGGAGGTGCAAACCTTCAATTTACTAGAATGACGTGATGTCATTTTCATGCAAAGGCTCACTTCCCAACATAAAGTATGGCATAAGTATCTGATAATGACACTTGTTAATAAAGAGACAATATGGGGAGAGGCTAAGGGGAACAAATTTTATATACAAAGTTTCCCTAGAAAATTATTGGTAACTATACCAACTATTCAATAAAATGAAGGACTACAATGCATAGAAAGGACACTAGCATGCCAAAAAGATACTAGTACATAAAAGAGAAACTAGCACACCATTTCCTAGGTGTCCTAGATTTGTGTTAGAGTCCAACTTTAGCACAAAGTCCAAATTTTGCATTAGAGTCTAAAATAGTCTTGTTTATGTATTGTAGTCATGTTTCTATACTACAGTGCTTTTGCTACATAGTCCTAACTAGAGACTAAATGGATGCCCATTCCTAGGTCTCAAACTTAGGGGAAATTCCCAAGACTCAAAAAAAACAAGATTACAACATAAAATAGACTTTAAAATGACCATAAATGATTGGGAGACCATAGTGGACATTCACACTTGATGTTTGGAATGCAACCAAATGGACAAGATGCTTTCCAAGAATTGAGAGGTCAACAAGGGACTCTAAGATGATTCCAAGGATATGAAGGCTGAAGGGATATGTTCTTCACACTCCCCACTTGCCCTCCTACGATGAAGAGAACCAAAGCAACATCACTTGTAGTGGGTCCTAACAATAACCCAACAATAGGAAGATGAAAAAACACATATTCTAATGGTACCATAACTAAATGTTTTCTATCATGTTATATTTATTTTAAATCCAAGTCCAAATTTTCTCTATTCATTGTACCAACATACCAATAATGATGAAAACATATAAAATGGCATACACATTCAACACTAACGTCAATGTGTAATAAAAGAAATAATCACATCATCACTACTTATGTGGGTGGTTTACAACCCAACCAATTAGGATGTTTCAATATAATACTAATATGTTTACACACAATGACTCAAATATTTTGAATTATAAATTTTCCAACTTATTACAAATGAAATAATCAATAGAGCTAATAATCCCTTTTTCAACATGCATGTGATTTGGCGCCACTCCAATGGATCTACTCGTCCGAGCAATGAACCACCCAACCATGTGGTACCTATAGGTCCAATCCACCATGTTAGAAGATAGTTGTATGGGACAATAAACACACTCACACCAAATAAGGGATTATGGCTCACACATGACAAGCAATGTGAATAACCATCACAGAATACACATGATAAACGATATGATAAACCATGATAACTTAACATGCAAATAATCACGATCCACCAATCATAACATAAACATGCCAAAAGAGAAACATCATTAGCATATATACATAATATATGAACCAAATCACATAGCAACACATGTCAACCATTAAGCATAAAATGCATGCATGAACCCATATATAATCAAGGTATCATAGAATCACACACATGGCTAGAGATGGTCTCATACTGAATACAAAAACAAATGACAAAAATGATGAGAGTTCTAGGGGAATGTAAGGAGTGTCATCACAATAGCATGAAGGTATCATTTTGTGGACCTAGGTACAAATTTTCATTGCAATTCAACGAGAAGTCCCCAAATGAAATCTTAAAACTCTAACTGAGTGTGGAATTTCCTTGATGTATCATAACAAGCCTATGTAGGTGCTCTAAGTGTGTTTCAAACTTACATCTTGGTTCATTTTATTTACCCAATAAAATTATTTAGTTATCACTTGATTAAATAACCCTTATTCATCGTAGCCACATAATCACATGTAGAATCAAGACAACATCGAGAGCCACTCCTCCCCTACACCCTATCCATCAAATCTTAGGTGCATAATTCTAAAACACTATTTGAACATGGTATAGAAACCAATATAACAAAAGTGAAATAATGACTCGAACACAATTACAAAAGGTTCCACACATAAAAATAAAAAGGAGACTTGTTTCTTCCATTAAAACACATCTAAAAATATTCTAAATTAAAAATATTCTAAATAATTTATCCCATGAAAAATCCTCAAATCCTCCATTGTTGAATGCTTGAAATTCTAACATTTAACAAAAAAATTAAAAAAAAATCCCCTTTGATTCATGCATGTACAACATCATTATTTTTCACTCCAATTCACTTTTCCCAATTTCTTATAATTTTTACCATAGTATTGACTCAAAATGAACATTTTAAAAATTTATAAAATAACAAAATTTCACAAAAAATCTAATGAATTCACAATTGAAAACAAAGTCATATTCTACCACATGACATCCATGGATTGAAAGAATTCAAAAATTACCTTCAATTAGAGCACACAAAATTGTCAATTTTCATGCAATAAATCTATCTTGAGAAGTAATTGCACATAAAATCCAAATGCACCTTCAATACTTTCAATCTCCAATTCAATCCAAGTCCAAACAACTCCTCAATCGATAATTTTCATAGATTTTCTAAAAATGAAAGAGGAGGTTTTGAGAGAGCCATTTTGAAAATATGAGAATAATCTAAAAATGACTTTCCTTTTTTTCCTTTTAACTCCTCTTTCCCATTTTTCTATTTTTGATTCACTTTATTTATATTTTCATTTTTTTTCATTTTACTTGTTGATGCCTAAAATAGCTAGCCAAACAGCCTTATGGGAAACTCAGTAAATGGGGGACCAATTGTGCTAAATTGAGTAAACCTTTGGGTTTTAAAGAAGTTGACTCTTTCTATAATTAGGGGTTTGGAAAAGGAAAAAGAAGCAAATATAAAAAATAAAAACTAATTCCTAAGGCGATGCGCCAAGATGTAAGTGTTTAGGCACAGGAAACCTTCCTTTTAGATACGGTTTGAGGGCCTGTTCAACAATTTGCTATGTCCGAGAATAACAAAAAAATAGAGATGAAAATCTTAAGCAGTTAATTAAATGACATAGTATAACTTCTGCATACATCTACTAAACAAGAAGAGTCTAGGACATGATCTGAACAGTAAATTTCTATTGAAGTTACAAAAGTTGTAGATAAACTACTTAATACAACAAGTAGCATAGTATAATGTCTTATATCAACTAAGAAACAAAGAGGCCAAACAATTTGCATAGTCTGTAAGTATCAATACAATAATCAAAAAACACTACAAAGGCTTAGAGCTTTTCATCTATTTAATGTCATTTATGAACAACCCTTTCTTAGAGAGCAAGAGCAGTATATATAGATCACCCACCACCATCGAGCCAATAACTAAAAAGATTCTCAGATATGAGTAATGATATTCGTCGCCATGATTTCCCAAAACCATTGCAACAGAAAGATTTGATTCATCGCATGCAATTACCTTCGAACAAGATTCGCTTCCCAGCAAATTATGGTTGTGGTTCCAAGGAAGAAGCAACGAACCTCTCTGAGCGACATGTGTCACTCACCCATAGAGTTGGTTAGGACACATTGCGGAGAGATGGAGCTTCTCGCTCGTTCATTCCAACCTTTCGATTAAAGTCCTCACGAAGCTAACACGTGGAGAGGTCTGCATTTGAACACTGGTTGTGGGGACTGCCAAAAAATTGCCCTCGAAATGATGTAACGTGGCACGTTGGTGGCGCTCGGAGGAGAAACAAAGGAGAGAGGGCTCCCAAAGTGTGTGCTTCTAACACGTGGCGAAGAGACGGAGCTTGAAAGAGAAGCAAAGGGAGAATCTCCTTCAATGAGTGTGCAGTGGGCATGTGGAGAAAGTGCACAAGAGCGATGGAAAAGGGTTCGGTGAAGCTTAACGTACTAGGTGCGGGTCAGGGTTTATGCAAAAATATCAATATCAACCCAAAGGGAGCTCTAAGGATTTTTCAATCCAAGGCTTTTGGCGACTACCAGGGGCATTTCGCTTGTGGAATCAGAACCCAAATTTTTTGGTTTGTAGACCAGAGCCTTATCCAATGGGGCAACAAAGTTAGAGCTTTAAGAGTGTGGTCTGCAGAGGCAACCATTCGGCCTTGGAAGGCATTGATGTGGCATGCAAATTTTGTTGCACCTTGTGCAGATCAATAACTTCTTTGAAGGGCAACTCCATCGAGATCCCTATCCCAGACTTGAGTTGAAAAAGGAGATGTGCAATCTAACAGGTAGCGCCTTCTATGTCTATCGTCGTGGGAGGTTGATTGAAACCTTGAAAGGAAGACATGTCCCGCTACTTCTCCTCAATCCTTGCTAAACTGTGTTTCATCGTGGCCACTGAGTCATTGGAGAGAAAAGGTGAGGGCAGGCCCATTTGAGTCAAATAGGAAAATTGCATCCATATTTTGTTCATAGTTTGACTCAATGTTGCCTAGCAATTGCTAGCCTGGGCGATGGCCACATGACAATGGATGAATTCCCTCACTTTCTTGGCAGCTGAATTTTGATCTTCAATCCCTGTGGAGACTAAATCCACGTTCATCACCGTGTACAACTTAGCGAGTAACCTCTCTGCCTCGGGCACCTTTTTCACAATGAACTGTGGAACCTGCTCCGTCATTCCACGCACCTCCTTACTTAAACCTATGACGCCGGCTATGATTTGGAGTGTTGGTTGAAGATTCAAACAAGACGCCTTGACCTTCTCCCAGTAGGAGATATATAGCTATTGGGCCACCAAAAGGAGATCTGACTAAGGAGAAAGTGATTGGAGAGCATTTTTCAAAAGACCAATCTCTAACTCCTTCGACCCAACAACTTGTGTCAAATCCTCAATATTTTTGCCTACTATGGAGAGTTGTTCCTACAAAGTTTTCAACTTGACATCCTTGCTTTGTAATAACTCTTTAGCCTGGCCTCAAGTTGTGGACTCTTTTTCTAGAGAGAAATTTATCTCCTAGAATTTCTTTTCGAACTAAGCTTGCTTGCCTTGGAGCTCCTCATCCTTTTGTTGTATTTCTTGCTTCATCTGAATCAACCAGCCCTGGAGCTCTTGGATTTTCTGTTGCAGTTCAATAACTAGGTTGGGATACTGGGACTGGAACTTTGCGATCTCCTCTTGAAATTTGGCCTTTCCCGCTAGCGCCTGTTGGGATAGGCATGCAATTTCGGCATCCCTCACCTTCTCCTTTTTCTATAGGACTTCCATCCTTTCCTTGATTTTCTTGAGCTCCTCCCACTTCTTTAGTTGGCAACTACGCTTCAAAAAGTCGATAGTCACCACTCGTTGAGTCTCCTCCATCAGCTCAACCTTGTCTTGCAGTCGGGCTATGTGCAGATCAATTTCCATAGCATGGATGGTGTAATCCTCAGGTTGCATCTCCATTGTGGTTTGATGGTATTCAGATTCATGCTTGCAAATTGCAATGACCCATGTACTTCATTAAACAGGGTTTGCATGCGTGGCTCGACTAGCTTTGTTGCATCTTTCTCTTTTCTTTTATGGGCTCTGATAGCCTATGCTACCTTTGTTTGGTTGCCTTGATCAATGAATTGTGCTAGCAACCTAATCATTTCACCAATTAAGGGTGCACCAAGAGGAAGAGTGAAAGGGAAGGAAATCATTGTGCTCTCAGAGGATGTTTTCTTTGGCAGAGAGATTGTCAATGGGGAGAACGGGGGAATGCTATGCCAGGTTCTAGCTTGGGAAGTGGCAGGAGGACTCGTAGGAAGTGGCGATAGTGGATATGTAGAGGATGACATCTGTTGGTCAGTTTGAATCGGAGCCAATGTGGTGGGATCAAAAGGATTTGCAACAACGGGTTGAGATTGGGGTCCAACAAATGGTGGAACAAACCGTGAGGGAGTAAAATATATCCATCCAACTTGGGAGAATTCAGAGAAACCTCCCACAGGGGTAGAAATAGCAAAAGAAATGCCAACACTCAAGGTGATGGGATATGCAAAGGTTGCAAGGGAAGAAAAATATTGTGAAGCAAGAAGAGAGGGAGAGAAAGATACCTGAGTTGCCGCAGAGATCGATCCTTAGCTCACTGCAAGTACTTATGAGCTTTCCCCGAGAGCTTCATCCATGCGCAGTCTCTTCGTGGGTGGAGAATCATCCACCCTTATGACATCCTAAGTCAACTGGGCTATCCCAGGTTTCTTCACGGCCCATGTATGTTGTAGCGAAGTCTCCAAATGAGAGGCAACCAGTTGTGTGCTTCATGGGGATTTTTTGAGTTTCTCCACTACTTTTTTAGTTCTCTACATTGGGGTTTTCTTCACCTCTTTTCCCTTGCTTACTGCAGTGTCCTCATTTGGATCTACTTCCTCGTCTCCACTTGCATCGGTATCATCGTGTGAGATCATCGAATTTGTCATCCTTGTCTACCACCTCGAAAGGGGCATCGAGGTTTTGGGTCTCCTAGCGATAAGTCCAAAAATGTGCAATCTTTTTTTCACTCCACTTCCATTGATTGACCAATTGGTTATGAAGGGTAGCCCCAATTTTATGTTTGTCACTAGGCTTGGCCAAGGGAAAATAAAAGGAGAGCCATGGTAACCTCTTATCGTTAGCAGGAACAAAGGCCAGGTCCACAAATAGATCATCTCGATCTCTCGACTACGGATTTCGTCGAGCCTCCCAGTAAGGTCGGGAGTTGTGAGTCACTTTAACGTTCAACTTCACCAAGTCATTATCAAGATTATAATTCCATTTTTTGCAGATTAATACTAGCCCCAGATGAGCTAGCTTTGCCTCTAAAAAAATATGTGTTTGCTTCTTTAACACTATCACCGGGCCAAAGTTCAAAGGGCATTTGAAAAAACCTTTCTACTTCTTTCCCCCAAAAAAGCTAGCGCCAATGATAGATAGTTGCCGAAATACCTCAAGGGCCAAAACCCGATCTGTGACACATATCAGGAGTCGTAATGATTCCTTGATGAAACCATGCAACCTGATAAATGAGAAATCCTCTCCCATGAACCAATCGCAAGAAGGAGTAAAATATTGCATCCATCCCGTTTGCTCAGCGGAAAAACAATAACCCTCACCCTCTTTACTAAAATCTCACAAAATGAGAGTCAAGAAAAACTCAAAGAATGCATAGTAATCATGAGCTATGGAAAGGATGGGAGTCCATACAAAAATCGACTTTCTTGTCCCATTTTACTCAAACATAACCAAACCCAAATGGTTCCTAAAGAAATCAGGATTCTGGTGCAAGAACATGTGGGCAAGGAGAGAAGAAAACCTAAACCTACGTCGTGTCTTGTATTCTTTGAATTGGCTCAGCATTTCCCAAACAATGACTCCAACGAAGTCATACCAAAATAGAGAGTGATGTCTTTTCAACTGGAAATCTAGACCCATTTGAAACTCCTCAATATATTGATCATTGTCCATGTCGCAAACAAAAGCCATCATAGAGAAGGCTCCATGTAAGTCTGCGTTGAAAGAATTGAGCGCAATCGGAAACTGTGGCAACCTTGATGCATCTTCCTTGGCCCTTTTTGTTTCCTAGTTATAAAAGTCTAGAGAAAATTTTTTGGTCCTCCAAAAGTTTTTCGCGTTTTCTACGGTGAACATCTCCATGCCCTCTACTTTGGAGCTCCTTCTAGTAGAAATTCATAATATATTTCTAATTGCATCTATGTTGATCACAATCTTCAATTCTCGACCTTCAATGGCACTGATATCTAGGTTGAAATGCTAAGCGCACACGTGAAATAATTTTGGGAAATGGTGTATCAAGGGGACCATATACTATGGGCGACCACAAAACCAAAACTTGTGTGCAAAATAATCCTAGTTATTAATCTTTTTCATCCTTTCGCAATTCGCTTCCCTAAGACTCTTAGGGTTAGTTTTGAGGATGGGATCATGACTATTATCCCATTCCTCCATTATCAAGGTCTTGTCCCTATGATCAGACTTCTCTTTGTAGCCCGAGTGCGAGGCCACCTCGGCTTTTCAAGGAATCCTGGTGAGACGCAAGAGACAATGTAAAAAACATTGGTCGTTGGAGCTGCCAACATGGCATCCATCAAGCTCTGGACCGCCTCTCTTTGTGCTTTTGTTTGAGGATTCTGGGCCATTTCAAGACTGTGAATTTTTGCAACACTGAAACTTTTACAACCCAATTAGGTTCTTCCTAGAAAACTGTATACTTAGAATCCCTTGCGATGAAATGTGTATTCAAGACTCCTTAGTGTTATTCTTGTGTATGCAACACTTGTCTTTCTTGACTGGAGTTGTAGATAATGGTTGCCTTTTCTACAATAAATTTGGCATGTACCGCTGACTCTTTTCGTGCGTGCAAAATGAATTCCTACTCCTCTGAAAAGACAATAATTCATGATGACAACAAATCCTCATGCCTTACAGTACCATCCCTTGGGAAATTGAGTCACAAATTGAAGAGATATGAATTTTTTTTGCATGCTTTTGCACTTAATAACTTTGGAAAAAGTGATTAAGCAAGGGGTGTCATAATTACTCAAAAAGATTTGGGTTCACCCTTAGAGACCGAAAAACATCCACAACTTGACACTTAGCACTTGGTCGTGCGGACCATCACCTGCGCCTGCCACCAGTTTAAGCTGATTAATTACCTCTTCCTAATTTGCACACAACAATTCATACAAAACAATCGCAACTTGGTGGAATTTTCGAGATTGCAACCCTGGGGGTTCTTGAGTTTTATCTTGATTGTCATCATGCTTATCGCATGCATGTACTCGGTAGGTCTATAAATATACCTAAGGATATTAGCAAAAATTATACTGGTAATTGGGTTTTTTCGATAAGGGCAATGGATACTCTTATTAGGCTCACTAGCAATAAGTCACGGGTAGCTTTCCTAGGTGAGATATCTAGCTAACATTTAAAGCAAATGATTAAGAACAAGCATTCCTTGGCAATTATTGCGATAAAATAGGTTCTAGGGAGGGGTTGCATAGAGTATGAGGACAAGTACAGAGTAAATACCAACATTTTCTCTCATTTTGTTGCATCCTTGCTTGACATTCAGACACCAAAGTGGATGATACTAAGGCTCATCTAGGAGATCTTCCCAAAGCGCTGCCCCAGAGGCCTTGGTGAAGTCGTGACTAATGTGGTGTATAGCCTTGGTCTCCCTAGAGCCAGTGATCTTTTTCGTCATATTGAAGAAGATGCAGTGGTGCCTTGGGTACCCTTTTTGAGTGGGTTTCGTCTTATGATGATTGGAGAGCATCGTTAAAGAGTTTCTCATGCTTGTGACTTCCTCCTGGCATGCTACAATGTAGTTCTCTTTTATGACGTGGAGTGGTACACTGACTTCATAAATCTAGTGTTCCCACCTCCAATTGTCGTTGTTGTCGTGGATGCTCCTGCTACTGTTGTTGCTCTTGATGCAATTCTCGATGTGCATGTTGCTACCGATGGTGATGTTGCTCCAGTTTAAGAATAAATTCCTTTCTCTTCCCTGTTTGTATATATGCCTCAAAAGGTGGTTAATACATACACTTGAAAAGTATGGCCAAAGAGCCATTTTTGAATTGTAATACCTCAAAGCATATCATTATAAAGCTCTTTTTTGTTAATTTTATGTCTCCTTTGTGTTGGTGTTTTTTCCAGCTAAGTTTTGAAACTCTCTAAGAGGTAGCCAACCTCTATGTTCAAAAATCACAAAAGCTAGTGGCCAACTGGCAGGTAAAGCTTCTTAGGGCTTTACCCCTACTCTTTAGGCTCTATGAGACCAAGGAGGGTGTTCCTATTTGTGTTCATTTGATATTTCCTGCATCAAGAACACTTCAACACATAGATAAATTCTTACTAACTTGCAGATACACATGATTTATCAAAGGCTTGGCCGACCTTTACACAAATGATTGCATATTTGCTAGGAATAAAAGCATTTTATGAGATTTTTTCTCAAAATAGATAGAATTTGAATTGAGTAATGTTTTCACATTGAATCCACATGTAGGTGCTTTCTGACTTTAATTTATTTAAAGAATTCCAAAATGAACTAACCAGTACCTCATCAAATTGGGCAGGATTCACATATAAAATATTCAGTCATACATAAAATTTAACCCTGATAATAGTGAACGACTCTCACAATGCATTACATCATAAGACTTCACAATATTCAAAACAATACTCCTTACCAGATCCTTAGTACATTACCACAGACCTACAATCCTTTTTCAAGCATTTGATTAACTCATTAAATTAAGGCAAGAAAAGGAATCATACATTCAAATGAACCATTGAAGACAAATGAAACAACCCTTGATAATTTCATTCATAATGCATCACAACATACACAGGAGAGAAATTGCCTTAAATTTGTAGATTTCTTTTGATATTAGTAATTACATAAGACCCATTAAGACTATTTCATATACATACCCTGCCCAAGACAATTTACCAGCTAACTCATCCTAAATTTTGCATTATTTGCATTCAATATGCACCACCTAGACCTTCAGGATTCAAAAATACGACCCCTACAACTGAGCCCTGAGATCTGCTTTATAGGACAAGAGAGCAACAAACTTCAGGCTCATTTGCATTTACATTAAGCAAAATTTCATTTCAAAATGGAATTTCATCCGCATTCTGGGATTCCCTCATTGTTGGGTGCAATCATTTGTTGAATAAGGGAATCAAATTTTACAACCTGCGTTACCAGTTGGTGCCACCATAACTGCAACAAAACACCACCAAAGCCTTGTCATTTTTATCCACATCAAACCCAAAAGGAAACAACATCAGCACAAAATTTAAAAACCAAAAACCACACCATTATCCAGAACCCGGAGTAACACCACGACCACAATACAAATAGCCACTTCGCGATTTCACCTCAATGGGAGGAAAAAATGCCACCTTATTTTTATCAACACCATCCCAAGCACCAGAACCAGAACCAACATATGGTGCCACCACGGTAATTGGAGAAACCATGAGGACCTCCTCATTTACATCAACCACTTTAGTCAAAGTTGTGAGGAAACACCTATAATCAGAGTCTATCTCTGAATTCTCACCACCAGAGCTACTAGAGATGTTAATGGGTGAATTTTGTTGCCCAAGAAAGCCTTGATCATTCCTTCACTTGGCCTTTGACTTCCTTTCTTTTCCATATCCCACCACCTCAGCTCATGCAACCTAACCCTTGAGCCGAGAACTGCACCTAGTAACACCCGGGATGGACCTAGTGTCTTCCTGTTTGAAGCTAAGAGCACCTGAAAGAGCACTTTGTTCACATTGTTGCACCTTCTCCGGAGATTTTCGTGCACTCACTCTTATAGACTTGCGTACTGGTGAAAGAGAAGCAATTTTCTTGCTCATCTTTGAATCTAACTCAAAACCCTTGCAGGAACAACAATCACTCAACACAGAAGCCCAGAAGCATTCTGTAGATATTGAAAAATCAGGTTTATTATTGAAAACAACAAACTAACTAACCCTATCAAGCACCATGAAGCACAAACTAGGATGAAAATGCAAATAAACAAAGGAAATGCAAACCGATTCTCAAACTAGACTTGATTTACCTCCATGGCTCTTCCCAACCTCTCATGAGAATGCAAGCTTTCAAAGGATTTGACTGTTGAGGGAATTTTGGTTGCTCACTATTGCAGCTAAATGATAAGACGAGGACGATGGAAGAAAACTAGATAGATCAAAGATGATGAATGGAAGATGAAGAAAGGTTGTAGAATGAATTTGATAGAGTAATGGTACTTCCCCCATTGAATCCCAAATGGCTTGTGAGAGGCCATATTTATAGAGTTTCAATGTGGACAGAGAAGAATATTTGATAAGATTTGATTTTTGACAAAAGAGGAAATACAACGAGATGAGATAAGATTCTAAAAAGATAGAAAGATTTTTATTTTCTCTTTTAAAGGAAATAAATCCTGAAAAAGACGAGAAGGATAAATGATGAATTATCTAATTAAATTAATTAATTAGATACACATGAGTTCATATTTTAGAAAGAAAGTGAGAAGATAATTTAAGATTTTATTAATTAAATAAATATTTGATTTATTTAATTATTATTAGATTTATGATTTCATAAATTAAATAATATAAATTATTTAATTTAACATTAGAAGAATAGAGGGATTATGAATGGAAATGATTTAATTAATTAAATTATATAATTAACATTAGAATAATGGAGGGATTATGAATGAAATTAGTCAAATAAATAAGATTTATTTAACTAATTAGATGATGCCATGGGTACCTAGGGAAAAATATGCTACAAGATGTCTAAATGACCTAATGTTGTGACAAGGTATTATAAGAGGACATTTTTGGGTGTCTACACATTCAAACACTTAATCACAATGATGCAAAAGAATAACCATCATGCATTTATTGATCAAATTGATGAATTAGTCATCAATGCTCCAACTATAGCACGAATGAGCGAGTGATTATTTGTTGGTGTCAATTCCATCACCATTAATTCCTAGGTACATGGAAATTGGTGTATTGTTCATCATGATTTCCAAGAGGTTACCCCTTTGCACGAATGGATATTAGGTTGATATCCATCGAAGAGCTTGCACCATTAATGCTCACCATTTGCAGAATGTAAACAACCATCACATGGTTGGTTAGATGTTTTAAAACTGAGACATCGATCTTCTTCGTGATGCCCTGTTGAGCGACTCAAATTGAGTCAAACATGTTTGGAAAAACCATGTTGTCAAATGGCAGACCCATCAACCAATAATATACTCCCCAGTCAGCACACACATGTCACCCACGAGCCCCACGACTGACTCCCTGTGTCATTGATTGAGACCACGCATCACCTGTTCGCACACCTCGCAACATCTTTGAAACCATTATTTTAATTGTGTGTGGTTGGCGAGGAATGACCTCGATTAATCCTCATCACCATATGATAGTCATTGATTCAAAATCCCTTTATCAACTACAAGTGAACAAAAAATAGGCCCCACGATCGTACTAGACATGTGGCAATACCTCGCACACCTCACCATTTATTTGTGACATCATGGGAAGTCCCTGCGAGGCTAGCAAGGAACAGTCAAGATCAGACCTACCAAATTTGATGGTTCAGGAGGCAACCCGACACAAGCATGGGGATTAAAATTAAAACCCAGCACAAGAAGACTGGCCGACCAAGTAAAGAGGGCCAGTATATGAATGACATAACAGGCTCAATCAGAGACTTAAGCAGCTGGAAACCTAGAGCAATAGTTCAACATGAAAAAATAATGCAAGGCTTCAACAGATGTGAATATTTTAAACAAGGGTGATAAACCCTTAAACCCTAACATTCAACCCCTAAGCACAAGGGTAATAGCCTGACAGGACTTCTCATAGAACCAGCCAAGATTTGTAACAATTTTAAAAAATCTCTATCACTTTCTACTTTTCTACTTTTTGTAACATGGGTTATGTACCAAAGCTCAAGCCAAACATAAAGGAAATATTTACATAGGTAAAAATGATTAATGAAGATAATTGAACAATTTGAGGTGAATTCCTTGACTGGAATTCCCTATTCTTCTTTTTCCATATTTTCCAATTCAAATGTGTTATGTTGCTTGCATTGAATAATATGAAAAGGGCCTTCCCATAGACTATCAAATTTCCCATGTTGGCCAGGCTTTGTGGCTCTCTCATTGAATTTTAGCACTAAGTCTCTGCACTTAAGATTTTGGTTAGGGGTCTTTTTGTCGAAACACTTATTAACTACTCGTTGGCAGTTGTTCATAGCCATCAGAGCTTTTCCTCTTTTCTCTTGCACCTCAAACAACTCAACTAATCGAACCTCCATGGCTCTATTTTGTCCCACCTCCAGAGACTTAAGAAGTTGTGTTGCAAAGTATGGCCTTTGCTTCTGGCAGATAGGTTTTGTGCCTTTTGTCAGCTCTATAGTATGTTGGATGATTTCAGGATCATATCCCTTAAGGTTGCCATATGACCAGGTTACTACTCCTCCATATCTCTCAAAAAAATGTATGAGTCATTCTTTATCATGTGGTGGGACACCTATCCCGGCCTTAAGCTTCATTCCATCTCTGACCAGGAGGTCTGCATAATCACTTTTATCCGCTCCAAACCTCCTCTTGTCATTCCTGGTATTATCACAATCGAATAGGTTTTCGAGAGTGACAAGTCCCTTTGGAAGCTTGTTAGACTTGAGTTGGATAATCTTCCCTTCATAGGCCTCTGCAATCTTTGGTTGGAGTTGGTCAGCGAACTCTCTTGAATGTTGAATGAATGAGGTGATGTGTTCATCACTTTCAAACACTTGCCATCACTTTCAAACACTTGCCAACTTTGGCCATTAGCTGGGATTGCAGGTCAGACGATTACTCACACAAATTACATGTTCTCAATCAACTCAGAAGCAAGGCCAAATTGGGACCCAATTGTGGCCATGTGATCTGCAGCCGCATTTTGCTCTCTAGGTACCGCTTGAATATTGAAAGCTTCAAAACTTTCAATCAGGTCCCAAACCCTATGTCTATAAGATCTCATGTGAACATTCTTCATTGTGGAGACTCCCCAAACTTGGTTTATTATTAACTCAAAGTCTCCAAACACCATAACTTGTTTAACGCCCATCCGCTCTGCAAGGCTTAAACCTTGCACTAGGCCCTCATATTCAACTTCATTATTTGAACAGGTGAACCGAAAGCAAAAAAGACCTGAGTGTCTTTTTGTTGGATGGGGATGTCAAAAATATCTTGACTCCTGCACCTACTTTATATCTCGCTCCATTAAAATGCAACGTCCATAGCCCTGAAGCTTGACTGCCCTCAGGTTTCTTCATGACCTTCGGAATCACTTGATCTTTGTCACAGATCACATAAGTTCCCAACCCGATGGCATGATAATTTCTGAAAGGATCAGTGTCTATAAATTCACTCAATAGGACCTCCTCTTGATCAATTTTGTCTCTGGTGACTCTCTCATCTTCTAGTAACTTAGTACAATACATCTCATCTTTGGTGATAGAAGTAAAACTAGCCTCAAAGTTGATCATGGCTTCATCTGCTACATGTTCTGAATGCATGGGTTTGGATAGTATCTTTATTTTAGCTCCATGCTTGGTCTTGAGGATCAAGTGTGACCAATCCAAGGAAAGATATCTGCCAATCTTGGAAGTGAACTCCCAGAATAAGCAAAGACCGAACATGGGAGGGACATTGATGATCACGGTATCTTGTGGAACAGTGATGCTAGGGCAGGATAACATAGTCAAAGGGAGCTTCTTGATGACACCTACAGTTTCAACCTTATTCCCATCAAGCTGCATAACTCCTTTATTTAAAGGTTCGTACCTAAGTCCTAAGGATTCAACTATTTTCTTAGGCATGATTGTGGTACTAGCATCAGAGTCAATCATAGAATTGTGCAAAAATTTCTTACCCACAATGAGGGTCAAGAAGAAGGGCTTTGGTTTTGGCTTATCCTTACCTTCAATAGAGACATCTTCTCCATTGTTCATGAGGACTTTGGTTTGAGATGGCGCATCAATGGACTTTCCTTTGGAGGTTTGCTTTGTCATCTTTGTGCTTGTATCTTCTAGTAGGGCCTTCTGTAACAATGATTTTTGCTTTGAAATAGCTAAGATGTCCCAAAGAGATACATTAGCAGAGGAATTCTTCAACTGTTCCACCACATTGAATGGCGGCAGAGTCAGAGACTTCTTCTCCTTAGATCTTGTTATAATAACCTCCTTGCGGGGGGCAGATTGTTGTGCAATTGCAGGGGTACCAAAATCTTGGTCAAGAACACTTTTGGGCTGTGGAGTGACCGGTTTACCCATGAATCTCCTGTTTGAGCGAGTGTTATAATTTTATTGCACTTGTGGGGCCTCCGATGTGGATGCCTCATTTGCAAATACCACCTCCTCTTCTTCCATCCATAAGAAGAGCGCATAGTCGAGAGCTATATCTGTTTCTTGCTTTGGGAACATCCCTTGCATTTGTGCATTGAGTACCGCATTTTCCATTTGTGGAGAAGTATATGCATAACCTCTTGAACTTGATGCAACACCTTGTTTGCGTTGTTCCACCACTCTTTGTTGTAGATTGCCACACAAAAAATTTCAGGGCATATGTGATTCATTGCAGGGGAAGCACCAAGGGTTGATATCATCAACAAGATTATTTTTCCCCACTACCAACTCTGTAACTGAACTCGGTGGGACATTAGGCAATGGCACAGGTACCTAAACCATCTGATTACTCGTTTGATCCTGTGGACTTGTGCATGAGCCTACTTGGAACTAGTTTTGTTGGTAGGAAGGTCTTCCGCCTTGGTAATTTTGGTAAGCTGGCTTCTGGGGCATGGAATAATTATGCTTGATGGTAGTTATTTCATTCGAGATACTTTGCAATAACTCCTTGACATTGCTCATCTCATCCCTTGAAGAATTAGATGTAGAAGTGGCATTCTTTTGTGTGCTCAGATATACATACATAGATTGAGGAGGAGCAGGTGCACTGATCGAAGCTATCTTTGGCGTGGGAGCTGACGATTCTGCAAATATAGGCATCGCAAGCTAAGGTGGTAACTTTTCAACATCAATCAAATTATTCTTGTTATAACAACAATGTTATAGACGTCCGGCAAGGTGTTCCCATCGAGAGACTGAATCATCATTGAGATGTTAGTGTTGATAGATTTTAGGTAAAATATGAACGCCAAATCAGGAGGTGGGAGGATCATAGTTTGGATCCTTTACCAAGTCGTATGGAACCTGGCATTTAATTTGGTCATGACCTCTTGAGGGGCCTGCTTGATAGTCACCAGATGTCGGAATAATGAGGACCGATCTCCATTGTTTGAAAATAGCTCATATAGAGGATCTTCGAGCTGATCCCAAGTACCAATGGTATTGGCTCCCAAAGTGTGATACTAATTGAGGGCCTTGCCTTTGAAAGATGCTACAAGTAACCTCAGTGCTACATTTTGATCAGTTACACCAAGTACCAGACATACATTTGCCACATCTTGCAGATGTTCAGATGGTGTCTTCGAGCCTTCCCTGGTGAATTTTGGTACAACTTTCAAAGCAGAGGTTAGGATAGGGGCCCAAATAGCTAGTGCTATGAGATGGCTTATGGTGCCCCATGCCACATCATTTTTGTTAGCTATTGACAACATGGCTAGTGGAGGGGTCTGGACATTTATCGAACGGGTTCTTGTTCATACTGTCACCAACGGTGACACTAGCAGGCCAGGGTTATTCATAGTTTGGGATCTAGTAACAAGTCTACAGCTCATACACCCACTTAAGATTTAGATACATTCAATACTATCCCATCAGGCATGCTAGAAAAAGAAACTATTGATGCCTAAAATTTCTAGGCAAACAACCTTATGGGAAACTCAGTAAATGGGGGGACAAATTGCGCTAAACTGAGTAACCTTCGGGTTTTAAAGAAGTTGGCTCTTCTTGTAATTGGGGATTTTGAAAAGGAAAAATAAGCAGATATAAAAACAAAAACTAATTCCTAAGGTGATGCGCCAAGATGTAAGTGCTTAGGCATGGGAAACATTCCTTTCGAATACGATTTGAGGACTTGTTCAACAATCTGCTATGTCTGAGAATAACAGAAAAATAAAGATGAAAATCTTAAGCAATTAATCAAATGACATAGTATAACTTCCGCATACATCTACTAAACAAGAAGAGTCTAAGACATGATCTGAACAGTAAATTTCTATTGAAGTTATAAAATTTATAGATAAACTACGTAATACAACAAGTAGCACAGTATAATGTCTTATATCAGCTAAGAAACAAAGAGGTCGAACAATTGGCACAGTCTGTAAGTCTCAATACAATAAACAGAAAACACTACAAAGGCTTAGAGCTTTTCATTTTCTTTTATGTCATTTTTGAGCAATCCTTTCTCACAGAGTAAGAGCAATATATATAGATCGCCCACCACCATTAAGCCAGTAACTAAAAATATTCCCAGATATGAGTAATGATATCCATCGCCATGATTTCCCAAAACCGTTGCAACAGAAAGATTCGATTCATCACATGCAGTTGCCTTCGAACAAGATTCACTTCCCAGCAAATGATGGTTGTGGTCTCAAGGAATAAGCAATCAACCTCTCTGGATGACATGTGTCACTCACCCATAGAGTTAGTTAGGACACATGGTGAAGAGACAAAGCTTCTCACTTGTTCATTCCAACCTTTTGATTAAAATCCTCGTGGAGCTAACATGTGGAGAGGTCTGCATTCAAACACTAGCTATGGGGATTGCCAAAAATTTTCCCTTGGAATGATGCGACGTGGCATGCTGGAAGCGCTCGAAGGAGAAATAAAGGAGAGAGGGCTCCCAAATTCGCGCGCTTCTGACACATGGTGAAGAGACGGAGTTTGAAAGAGAAGCAAGGGGAGAATCCCCTTTAATGAGCACACGGCGGGCACGTGGAGAAAGTGTGCAAGGGCGATGGAAAAGGGGCGAGTGAAGCTTAATATCCTAGGCGTGGGCTGGGGTTTATGCAAAAATATTAATATCAACTTGAAGGGAGCTCTAAGGAATTTTCAATCCACATTACTTTTTATTTCTCTTTTTTAAAATTAGTATTGATATAAATTAATTTTGCTCAGTTCTTTTCCTTAATTCTGAAAATGATATATAACTAAATTCAAACTATAAACAAAGAATATTTTAACTCATTAAAATAATTCACACATAATTTTCAAATGCAACCAAAGAGAAATTTTCTCTTTTCTTTCCTCATTTTCTTGATTTCTAAAATGTATCAAAAAAAATTAACAGATTCAACCATCAAAATATAATCACTTATAATGACAGAATAATCAAACACAATTATAACGCATATTTATAGATAAACCATAATACAAGAGGATTCTAAAATTACCACCAATTCAAATTGATATTTACATAGGCTCTCACAACTCATATCTCACACTCAATTCAAGTATGAAAGGGGTTAGGAAATATATTAGGCCCAATGAGACATCTTCAATATAACCATCATTAGAGAACTAACTCAGACTTGCATATTAGGGTGAGTAAATAACCCTGTACTTGCATAGTCAAGTCACACATGAAGCATACCTATACCATAAATATAATAGCCACAATTCTTAGTCATCTAATGGAGTAAAATATCGTATATACCTTATATTCATAAATATAATTATCAGTAACATCCATATATTCAACATAACATATACATATATATATATAGATAAAACATAAGATGCTAAATGCTAATCACAATATCTATGCATAAGGTCTCTCACAACTTCAATGCAATAACCAACATATAATCAAATGCATCAAGTCCCCATAAGGAACTTGTTGCAACACCATACACATAACACAACACAAGCAATAGCAATAACAAACATGCAAAGGCACTTCTTGCTAGCATATTGGATCTCAGGATCAACTGGTATGTTAAAAGAATATTGATAAGGGAACCTCTAAGTTTGTACTTTCTTCATAAATTGATTTTCTAAGAGGTTAGTATTCCCTAAATATGAAATCTTATTGATAAATTAGTATTGGAATATCATAGGCAATGCAAATTTATAGTTGGCAATATAGAAAAGATATTTAAGAGTATACATACATACATACATATATATATATCAAATATGTTACAAATTTTCTTGGTGGACATAAGTCTCAAAGAGTATGAGCAATGTGAATGCATTTACCTTGTCTACGACAAATTTTAAAATTAGTTATCTACATCTTATCATTATATCTTTGTGATATTTATAAATGGATCCCATGAGTATGAGATTATGTGAAAACTAAATAGCACTCTAAATGGTGAATTATGTTAAAAAATCAAGAGGATTTATGATAAATTTGGTTTCATTGTTCTATTTTATATCTTAATCTCCACTGATAAAATAAATACAACTTTTGGCTTCATGATATATCCATAACGCATCATTAGCAATAAAATAATGCTTAATATGATATGTATCTTGTGCTAAATATTTATTGGTTTGTATGGTTCAAATTCATGAAATTAACTTATGTGTTGAGTTCATGTTATATCCAAGGAGAAATATACAATTTTAGATGTTTTAATGGGCCGTGAAATTTGTACTATAAGAGGATATTCTACCAAGTAATAGTATCTTGCTTCATATGTAATGAAATTAACAAGATGCAATTTTTAATTTTACATTAATTTTCTCACCAGTATTAGAGAAATTTGTAACTTACTTAAAGCTCTTTGTTTGGTCCCTTGATAGTATAAGAAAACCCTTCAATGATTTTTATAGATTTAATTTATGTGGATGTCCTTTAAGGCTTGAAAGGTGTCCTCTAAAGGACTACCCTCTTATTTTCATCCATGCACTATCTATTAACAACTTCTTGATGACTATGATGGACAATGAATTGTTTGTGTCATAAAACTTATCATATTTCACACACTTACTCATTCTACTTTGCATTATTCATTATGGTTTGTGCATCGTTTGTGACTATCTTTTAAGTCTTGCATGGTGTCATATGAATGTCCATTTTATCATTGTCACCATAGGATTTTTCCTCTCTTTACCTTTCAATTGTCATAATCTTCATGACTTTATTGTCTTGCACTTGTGATAGGTCCTTTGTGCACACTTTCATTAGCTTTAACAATTCCTTTCAACTATTCTTTAAGTTCTTTAGATTTCACACTTTTAATAAGGCTTATAGTAGTTTTCATATTCCTCTTCATTGATTATGACCTCCTTGCATGGTTACTGAGGTGATTGTCATGAAGCTCTTTGAAGAGCATTGTTTTATAGTTTACATTGTTTCCCTTAGAAACCATGATTGTCCTTGTCCTATAATAACAAAGTGTTTTACCTTTCACAATGATCATGCTCTCCACTATTCATTAATTTTGCACTATACATTGTATTGGAAAAACTATCCTTTTGACTGTTTTATGGTTTGACCCAATAGTGTTAGTCCTACCTTCTTCACTTTTCTCCCAAGGTTCGGTCTATTCACTTAGTGATCTCAAAGTTAAAAAAACCCTCACCAATGTTGTAACCTTGTCCATTTTGATTGATCTCATTGTTGTAAAAGATTTTAACTATGACCTCGACAAAGAACCACAACACTTGGTAAAGAGAAAAAAAAACAAAGAGTAGGTTTGCACTACTTTTTCTTGACACTAAATCAAATCACTTTGTAAGACTAAACCCCTTTTATTGTTTATCTTGTCAATGGAATACAAACACTAATCACTAAACAATGATCATATTTTGGTTATAGTACAATATATTCT
This sequence comes from Sequoiadendron giganteum, assembly GCA_007115665.2. Lineage (NCBI taxonomy): Eukaryota > Viridiplantae > Streptophyta > Pinopsida > Cupressales > Cupressaceae > Sequoiadendron > Sequoiadendron giganteum. Next base: position 30,643,825 of record CM021103.1, on the reverse strand, counting down.
TGTTTATCATTGTCATAACAATATAAATCATTGACCTACTAATCCTTTGATATGGGCAATAATTAGGACCTTTCACCACTAATGATGATATTTGATAATAATAGAGGCCTTTTAAGTGAGGTAAATTGGAAATTTTGAAAAGTGGTATTAGGGTAAAATCACAAACCTGTGTCATACTTTCAACCAACTAAATAGATCTAAGCAAAATAGTTTCACCCTAAACAATTTCAGGTGAAATAGTTTCACCCAAAACTATGTGGCACATAGAGTTTTGAGCAAAACCCTTTCACCTAAAACAACAAAATAATTTTTTTCCCTTTGTCACTTTAAAATGTGACTCAATTTGTATGTAAGTTTTTTATTGAAAGGGTTTCATCCAAAATGGTTTTAGTCGAAACCTTTCCACCCCAAACTATCTATGTGGCATCCTTTTTGGCAACCACCTCATCATTTTGTAACATTCCCATTGTTCTACACATTAATTTCCTAATTTTTAACCTCAAGTAAATAGTTTAAGCATCTAACCAATTATGAGCAATAAAAAAATTATTTTCAAAACTATAAAGTTAGCAGCATGCACATTTGAAATAAACATCTTTCCAAACTTTCCCATTGCATTATATCAAAGTACTACAACTTTCCAATGTATTGATTACATAATACATGATAATGTGGTAACATTTCTCTTTTACAATATTTCCATATATATGGATACAAAATACACATACAAGGCTCCTTTGAGCTTACTAGCAATAGATGTATGAATGGTCTAGGTATCCTCCATCAAATCTTGGTTGCTTGTTGATGAGGAGAAGCATCACTCAAGCTATTTTTTGCCAACCTTGGACTAACTACGGTCCCTCGTACATCTACCAAACTAGTAAGATGGCCCTACCCTTCGACGAAGAGATTGGTTTGGTAACCTCATAATAAAAATTGGCCTTTCCTGAGCTTGGTGTTATGTCCTACATATCTAGACCTACCACACATTGGCTACAACCTAAACATATGGCATTCCCTACCTAGTACATGTAAACCTAGATCATAGTGACTAACTGTGTAAACAGTGGAAACTTACACTACTTTGGCCAAAGTATTCATCACCAATAATTTAGAGTGGATGTCATATAATTCACCCACCTTCCTAGCTCAATTTTTATTGACCATTCATAACCTATGCATAGGCTACCCCTTACGCCATGGAGTAACCTTAACCCCGGGAATAACCTATAACCTCTATGTTAACTAAGACACTTCTACCAAGTAAAACAAAGTAACTCTATAACCCAACTTAAACTAAGCATCAATTTATATAAGCTCTATCCATAATACAATATTTAACCCTCTATAAACATCCATTCCTTAATATGGAATAAATACATACACTCAAAACAATAAGATCCTTAGACTATTAAGAGTATTTCATTTTCATATAAATAAGAGAATAAACTTTCCTTAATAAGCAATTAAACAAATTCCCAAACAAAGCAAACAATGTCACATAATCTTTTTAAATACAAATAAATTATAAGAGATTAGAATTTACCATGCCTATTTATGTAATGCTCCAATTGACCAAAATGGTTTCCTAGCTTAGCAACTTATCACTCCCTTCTAAACATTCTCTCAAGACCTCTCACAAAAATATCTCACAAACTCTCTCTCTCAACTCGGAAAATTAGAAAATAACAACTCATAAATTAACAACAAGAATGTGGATATGCATCCCAAATGAGGTAGAAAGCACCTCTATTTATACACCAAAGTGAGCAACTACAAGCTAGAAACAAGCTATCAAAGATGAAACTTCTCAATCCAAAAGGTTTGACTCAGTAAGAAAAAGAAAAGGTGACAACTAAAATCATTGCATAGGAAACACATACACAACCAGATTTTACCAAGGTGAATGAGTCGCTTATTCAAATGTACAACAAGAATAATAATCATAAATGCAAGGTAATTGTCTTCTATAGGTTGACTCTATTTGGACAGCTTACCATTTGACCAATTCTCTTATTTCGATTTCCTTCAAAAATACGAATTCATATTGTAGTTTAGACTTCTATTTGGCTCATACTATTCATAAATTGGCACAACATTTACATTACACGCCCTATTCCTTTGGTTGTTGTTGCTTATGACTAAGTCAATGTTTCATGTGTGTGAGTATTCACTTTGCCTTTGTATTTTGACTTATTCTTGGTCGATTATATAACACGTTGGTTTGCCTTTGGTTTCATGTGCTTTGTTGCCAATGTTTATATCACTTAGCATTTAAATACTTCCCACAATTTTTATGCACTGCCCATATTGGTGTGCAATTCTCTTTATTATTAGTGCCATATTCTTTATGTATATGCTGCACATTATATAGTATATGCTACACATTATATATGTTGCTCAATATAAGTTATGCGCTTTATAATATCTTTGCACTATTTGATATGATTAATATATATATACACATAACATATTATGTATACATGTATATATGTATCCATATATCTCAACTTACAAGTTTATAGAATTGCATTATTCGATATACGAATACAAATATGTATCCTCATATTTCACACATTAATGCATGCGTGTATATATATATATATATATATATATATATATATATATATATATATATATATATATATATATATATATATATATATATATATATATATATATATATACATATATATATATATATATATATATGTATGTATATATAAACATACATGTGTATCTATTGACGTAATAGAAACATCCATACTAGTATATGTATATATATGTATATCATGTCTTGTTATTTAAACACATATTAATAGTCATATTGATTGACATATATATACATGAAGTGTATATATATATACACACACACACACACATATATATATATGTACATACATATATATATATATATAAACATACATGTGTATCTATTGATGTAATAGAAACATTCATACTAGTATATTAATATATATTAATATATATGTATATATCATGTCTTGTTATTTAAACACATATTAATAGTCATATTGATTGACATATATACATGAAGTGTATATATGTCACCTTGTCCAATCGATATTCTCATGCATATATGGCTAATTTGTCCATGAGCATGCGTAGATACGTCTATCTATGTATAGTATGCACATATTTACTCATGTGTTTGAGTTTATTGTTGACACATACATATATATACATTTTTATGTATATATCCCATCGATTAAATATAAACACATAAAAATAAACTTGTTTATCACAAAGAGACTCAATACTTTAATCCCTCAAAATAGGAACATTCACAAATTAAACCACAAGCAAGACTTAATGTAACTTACTATCTCCCAAGCTATTATCTTGACTCGACCAAACAAGAAGTGTGTGTGTGAAAGGTTGGTTTAGGTATTATTAAAAGGTTACCAAACCAAGTTCTTCTCCTCTCTTTCGGAAGCTTGATTCTATTCTTGCATCCAACTTAGTACATTGAAACAAGTTAGCCAAAAACAATGCATTCATTTGCATCATATATTTCACAATCAGTATCATTTCATAATATCAAATTGAATCAAACATTTATTCTTCATATTTCGAAAACACATAAAGCATAAATACATTCATTTAAAGCATTTTCACCCGACTAGGTAAAATTAAATAAGTAGTAACACAATGAGGTGTAACACTTTTTTCAAAAATTTCTAAAACGTTTCACTTGAACATGATATTTCTTCAGTCTAAATGATGTTTTTCAAAAAAGCTAAAAAATCCCTTTTGTAGAGCTCAAAATGAAGAATCCAAATATATATATTTTGGATATTTTTATTAGTTTAATATGTTTTTTAAATAATACAAGTAGGTTGTTGAAATAAAAAATGAGGTTGATTAGAAATTTAAAAAAAAAACTAAAACATATTTAAATTTTTTAAAAAATATATGGTGCAATAGAGGAGAGAATCTTCTCCAAAAGGGTATAATTTTTTTGAAAAGGATAAAAAAAAGTAGACAATAATTGAAATCAAATGAAAACTATCAAATTTTGGTATGTTTGACTTTAACACATTATTACGAGGAAATATACATCAAAATTTTATTTATTTTTCCATGCACTAGATATTGAAGTTGTCTACTTGGGAAAACAAAATCAGGGGAAATAAAGTTGTTTTCTATTTTTTTCTTGACGTCAACTTAACATTACTTTTTACTAAAAATTTTAGCAATTCAAAATCTTCTATTAACTTTATAAAAAAATATTAAAACAATTTTTTTTTAAATTGAAAAATTACAAGACTAAACTTCATCAAGGGTTCTACATTTTATTAGTTTATATCATTTTTAAATTCAAAACATAAAGACCACTTTTATGTGGTTGAAGTTGATGAATTTTGTTTGTGTTGGTTGATTCCTTTATAAAAGTGTGACACAATTGTGTACTTTTACCCATTGACATCTTATAGGGTTTAACAATAGCCAATACTTTTGACAATGAGATCAGTTGGCTAACAGATTTGCACCTTTAGATTTATGATATAAATTTAACTCTTTTGCCCCAAATGAGATGAAACCAATTATCAACGATTGAGTTAATTATTTATATGTGAAAAATTTACTCTCTAAATTTTTGTGAGGTACAACTCCCTCTTTATATTTTCAATAAATTTCAGAAATATGTAACTTAAAATAGTATGTGTTTTTCACCAGAAAGCAGGAAAGGCATGAATCTTCAACACTCAAAAGTTTTTAAGAATTGAATATAATGAATGAATGTAAGAACAAATATAATTTTTTGGCACATAGACCAACATAACATCCTATATAAGTTAAATGGAATAATCAATTTGAGATAACACTAGAACTGAAATCAATCATCTAAATGAAATTGTTACTCATTCACACATAAACAATATAACTCAAGGACTTTATTAAACAAATGGATTCAAATAAAATTCCCCTTTCATTTAAATGACCTTACTATATGCACATAGACGTAAAATCTTTCAATTTTGTATGTGTTATATTCCAAAATTGTAATGTGTTAAGAGTGTTTCAAGTTATGCTTAATTACATATATATGAAGTGGTACAACCACTTCTTTAAAATAACCACACAAAAATAAAGAAAGTCTTTAACTTTATAGCATAAAGTTTATAAAAGATAATTAAAGCAAATAAATTCATTGTTGAGGTGGCACTTCGTTGATCACCCCTTCAGATGACTAGGATGTAGATGTGGCATTCTTGGCTCAAAATGTGTAGTAATCTTTTACAATGGGTGGCATATCTCCATGTTGAGGAATAATAATTTTTTTAGCTTTGAGTTTCCAAAGAGCCTTGTTAGCTTTTCCCACTTCAAGATTTCCCACATAAGTGGTAGCAAGCCCACTAAATTGGAATAGAGCCAGGTTGATACCACTGAGCCTTCTTAGACTCTCCACATTAAATTTCTACTTGTCACAAATGCTATCAATCATTCCCTTGAAACTCCCCTTCAACGTTTCCTCATCCTCATCCTTTGAGTTGCCATCTTTTCTAAGATGGATACCAACACCCAAGAGATTCTTCTAAATTTCATCCCTTATTGTGTTGCATTCATTTAATTCTTTGTCATGTTCTAATATGCTTTGTTTGAAAATGAAAAGCTTCCAATCTATACTCCTTTTCCACATGACACATTTATTATCTATAATATTTGGCAATTTTTTTCACTCAATAACCTATTCAGACCCAATTCCATCATCCCTTTAAAATCACCATTGTTTGTTGTCCAAATGGTCTCTTTATGTTTAGCTGAGGTGACATCTTTTGTAATTTCAACCCGAACCGCAAAAATTTATGATTTAGGGATGATAAAGGGATGGATCCCCTACAACTTTCTAGGGTTTTCACCTAGAAGGAAGAGAATGTCCCTTTGTGGGAGCATAAATCTTGTGATTCATTCAATTGCAAGGAATCGAATAGGGTTGAAATGTGTTTATGATGAATTATTTTGTGTTGTAATCTTGTAAATGAAGCTAACTATTACATGCAATCTAATGAAATCTATATTGCTGGAAAACACATGATGTAATGCAACAAGGATAAAGTAATGACAATATGAAGCAAGATAACTTAATAAAAATAAGCAAATGCACCTGGAAACTATTGTAGACCAGAGTGGAAGTTGTAGGAGCCTCGAGAAATCTAAAAAATCTGAGTTTTGAGCCCACTGGGACACTTACGCCAAGTTGGGCGACCTAGTCCCTTTTCTGAAAAACTGCTCCAGACTTCATTCCAAGCAACTAGGTGCTCAAATCTGCAAAACTCTTTGGCAAAAACTTCCAGTGGGACTAGGTCGCCACTTTCAACTTTTCTGGAAAACTGAAAGTGGACACGGAGGCCTATGGTTTGCACTTTGCTTCTTCGTGGGAATCTAGACTCAGACCTGCAAAACATAATATATTTTGGTTTCTAATGTGGGGTTTGTCTTGGTCAAACCCCTAGTTTGTATTTAAACTTGTAAAGAGATAGAAAATTTTAATAAAACCTATCCCTAAGTGTGTCCAGAACTAGGAAAACCTGAAATAAGATAAAACCTTATTCTATTGAGCTAGAATAAGATGCATGCAAGAGATTTGAATGGTGCAAGACTTCAATCCAAGAAACCCTAAAACATTACAAATGGATTTGAAAGGAATGCAAATGGGATGCAAACCTCAAATCTAAAGATAGGTTGGAAATGGAAGATGGAGTCACTTTGAGAACAGTCTTTAGGTGTGATTTGGTGGCTTGTTGCACCTCCTCAACCTAGATTTCTCCATGATTCTCTGTAGGAATTCATGTTCAATCTTTGGAAATGTAAGATCTTGAATGGGAAGTGAGCTTGAAGACTTGAAAAATCCCTAGTTTGTTGTCCAAAAGGTTCAACTTTGTTGTGAAAGAGAGATGAAACTTCTTGAGGAAGATGTTTTGCACTTGATTCTTGAAGTTGCTTGTGAAAAAATGACCAAGAGAGAGAAAAATGACCTAAAAACATGTATTTATAAGTAAAAATACCTAATTGTTGATAATTTTGACCTAAGAGGCCAACACCCATCGGGAATTTTTCACAAGATAGACATTTTTTCCATTTAAAAATGCAAAAATCCCTAAAAAGGACTAGGTCGCCAACTTGGGCGACCTAGTCCCACCAGGGATTTTTGTGGTGGGATTAGTGATATTTGAGTGATTTTGATGTTATTTGTTGAGGCTTGCATAATTCCTTAGGTAAAATAGGCCTCAAAGTCAAAAATAATTAACCTTAGGAGCCTATAAATGTTGTTTTAGGATGATTATTGATGAAAGGGGACCTAAAGTAGGACCAAGATGGGCACAAAATTGTCCTTTTCTTCAAAGGTATACAATTTTTAGTGACACACAACCTTCATGACATCTATATCTTTGCACACCTTTTTCATATCAGTAATAAATTTATTTCCTTTATTTAAAATTTTAGCAACCCACTCTTTGGTAGCTTTCATAATGGCCGTATAATTTTGCATTTTACTTACCACTTCCTTCCCCATAAAATATGTTGGATCAAAAGTAACCTCAACCTAAGTGATTGGTTGTGGATTTATATCAAGCACAAATTTTAAGCAATCAATTAGAAGCTTTACCTAGTTTTTCAATTCATCTGTGCTCTTCTTATCCTTGGTTGTTCTTTCCACTAACCTTGTTGTTGTCACCTGAAAATTATGTATATCATCCTAGGTTTACCATAGAACAGTACCTTGAATTGTCTCCTTCTACATAGAGGGATGAGCCACTTCCACATACATATTTCTAGTTTTATCATCTTCTAGCAATCTAGATGTGGTTTTTAACTTTTTAGGATTTGGGGTCCTTTGAATCAATTGGCCAACAAGATCCTTATCTGAAAGATTCACTTAGACAATTTTCCCTTTCTTTGACAAGGTTTGTTTGAGCCATGAATTAGGAGTGGATGTAACTCCTGATCTAGAACTAGGGGAACTAAACTACAAAACTCTCCTTAAAGGAGGGCTACTATAAGGCCTATCTTTAGGAGATGAGGGAGGATTAGGGCCTACCCTAGGAGAATATTGTGTTTCTCTAGGAGGAGAAGAATCAAGAGAAGAGGAGTCACTTGCTCAAGAAGGGGAAGTAGACACATTGATTGCCTCTTCTTCTTCAACTACTTGCTTCTCCTTGTCTTGTTGTGCTAACTTAGGAGCATCTTCTCCACAAGTTCTCTCAGGTATATCTTCTTTGGGGGTTATGTGCCTAAGTTTAGCTTAAGCAACTAGAGGAATAAGTGACTTAATTAATTAACCAGTATGATGTAATTAATTAAGCGTAATAAATTATTACTCTAACACTAATGACATTTTTTGATCAGGGGATATTTGCATACCTGAGGATGAGGATTCTTGACTACCTTTTCCTTGAGGTTGAGTGTTTTGTTATTTCATAGGAGGGTTCTATTTCTTTGCATTCTTCCTCACTATGCATTCTTGTGTTCTTCTCAACACCGCTATAGTTTTTTCTTTAATGGTTTCTATTTATTTAATACTTCAATCAATGGATACAATAGGCTGAGTTTCAACATGATTAATAAAATTGGGTCTAATAAATCATACCCATCATCCTCTAAACCTTGGAGATCCTAATTTAACATGAATATTACTATTTGTCTCAAAGTTAGCCTCATTTAACTTCTCCTTCATACCTCATATTCATCTATGCAATTAGCCTAGTAATCTTCTAGGTCTTGTATATGATTGAAACTAGGACCCAACTACAAATTATCCTTGACATAATTTTTTTATCAAAGGGAAATCTTCTATCATAGAATTGTATTGTGTACTCAACAAGATTCCTCTTAGTGATGAGGGCATCAAACATAGAATTGCAAGAATAGTGGTCAAGTCCAATGGGGAATTGTACACCAACCTTCTTTCTCTCTTGACATCTTTTATTTACCTTGACAATCTGCTTACATAGTTTTATAAAAACAAACTTATCCTCTGTATATTTTGGGAGCTTGAACAAAATTCCATCAAAACCTCCAATTCTAGTATATGTGAATCTTTGAAATTGTATAAAATGGCTACCATATGTATCAATTAGTTGTATAGCTTAGGGAGAGAACCTCAACCTTGTGCCTCCCTATATTTCTCTAACCATTCTCATAGTAAACGCATTGTTTACCCTACTGAAATGTTTATCTCTTTTTTCTAATTTTGGCTTGTCATAATAATCAAAGATCTGGATATCTTGGTCCTAAACTACAATTGGTCTCAGACCTAGCTAGGGTCTTGTGTAAGTGATAGTGTAAAAAAAATAAGAAGACATATAGAAGAACTTGTTAACCAAGAAGTGAATAATCATTGAATGTACCTAGTTACTTATAAGCTATGCCCAATCCAAATATCTCTCACATGAATGATTATTTGCACAAAGAAATGAATCCATTCCTCAAATTCATGTGCTCTCTCACTACCTTTTAGTCTAGGCAAGAGAAAAATTATATAAGATATTTCATCTACAAAATGGTTTCTATGTAATTTTTTAGACAATCAAGATTTTCATTTCTTTGGTGTGGAAAACCCTTCACAAGCAATTACATTTCTATACTACCCCTTTTCTCTGAAAATTACCTTATATGAGGAGCTGAAATCAAAGTTTGCATATGCTTCCCTTTTTGGAAATTCCAAACAAGAGGCAAAAGTATCCTTTTCAATCTTCACCACCAAGTTGTTGTTGTTCGTTCTCACCTCCTTTATTTAAGGATTATAGTGTTTTATACACTCCAAAACCAAATGAAGGCATTGAACCACTACTATAAATAGCACTTCTTGCAACAACCCACTTTTAATTAATCGTTGGATGATGGGTGGTCAGTTCTCTTTCTCAATTCTTTCCTAGAATTCATTTAAGTTAATATACCCTAGTTTCATATCCCCAATTTTAGGCATAGTAATGGATAAACTAGATAAATATTCATAACCTTGATACTTAAAATTCATGGTGAAGAAAAACCCCAAAATGTAAGCACAATTTATGACAAAGAATGGTCAGATTTGATTATGTGAGCAATATAAAAGTGCAAAATTTTCTCCAATATGCTAGGGTACTTTTAAATTATTATTTAATAAATTTCAACCTAACAAAGGAGTATTGTGCCTTTGAATTGTGTTCACAAGTTTTGGAAAATCATTAACTGTGCATCTCTACAATTTCGCCTTCTCTACCTTGCATAAAATTCTTCTTTGAATGCCTATTAAAATGAGCTCTTTTAATTCATTTAAAAACACCCACAATTAATGCAAATGATTCTATTAGATAGCCATTAACCACACCCTTGATGGTTGGCACCCATGAGCTTCCCAATCTCTCATTTCATTCTGATATTTTTTGAAATTTTAAAAAAGAATGGCTAATTATAATACCTTTTAGAGAATTGGTGGGTTTTGGTAACCTCTTTGAAAGTTGTCAGAGGTTTCAGAACCTTTCCTTTAGAATGAAAACCTATCAAAGCATTCTTTGAAAGTCCATTTTTCCCCAATGTGAAGGGTTTTGACAATCTTCAAGGTTTTGACAACCCTGTCAAGGGTCGACAAGGGTTTCAAAACATATGTATGGCTTTGAAATGTCACCTTTATCAAGAAATCTTTGTGACACTGCTCTTCGGAAAGGAAAAGAAAATAAATTGAAAATTGTCTGTAGTTGGAGGAAAGTATGGTTTTGACAACCTTTTCAGAGATGGACAAAGGTTTTGAAACCTACATAAAGTTTTGAAACTGCATTGGTTTGATTATAATCCAACTTCATCTTCTATTTATCAACTTTCTAAGGTTGTGGGAACCACTTCATGCTTTTACATAGTTCTAAGAACTTACAAAAGGATTGACTACAAAGGCAAGCCTTATACTTAACTTTAAAATTTTAGGTAAAAACAAGGTTGTGATAACCTAAGTGGGACCTAACATGGTTTTGAAAACCAAAGGGAGAAATGACACTTCTAAACAAGGAAAAAATTGCATGGGTGGACATGGTTTTAGGAGATGAAAAAAGCCATTGGTAACAACTAGCTCTAATTGGGATCAAGACTACAAAATACATGAAAGAACCTAGACTAATTGATGAGTGCCTTATCCATTAGGCTATAGACTCAATATCTGCAAGACAAAATGTGAGGGCATACCAATAACACAAGTAGAAAGGAACCAAACTAAAGCAAGACAAAAACTCCTAATCTAATATTTTACAAAGCAACTCATATTGACACTCAAATTTGGTATAACTTGAGATCTTGTCCATTGTAAGAGATGGGAAAAACAGTACTATCTAGATAAGATAACCTTAAAGTATTTGTGTCGTACTCCTGAAATATATTGAAAGGAACTTTCCACAAAGAATCAAATTTCTTGTGTGCACATTTGGGTCCTCTTCTCTTATACAACAACAATACTAAATCTCCAATCATGAACGTTTTGGGTTGAACTTTCTTATCAAAAATATTCTTTACTCTGGTCTGATGCATAGTGATTCTATCAACCATATCCTCTCTCTATTCTTCAATCTTAGCAAGATACATGATCATCTTCTCCAGATAATTATAAAATTATTGTTCTTCCACAACAGTTTGTAACTTACTGGCAGATAGATCTAAAGGTAGAGGTAAAATACTACATATCCATACACCAATTCAAATGAAGACATCCCTATTGCCTTTTTTGGTGTAATCTTGTCAACCCTTAATTCCTCATACAACTTTTAATGCCAGTTCTTTTTATTTTCATCAACCAACTTTCTCATGATAGTGACAAGGTTTTTGTTGCTAGATTCAACTTGCTTGTTCCCTTGGGGGTAATAGTCTATAGAATGAGATAAAGTAATTCCATGTTCATAACAGAGGAGATATATTTCACTAGATGAGAAACTTGTGGCATTGTCGATCACAATTTATGTGGTACACCAAATCTCACCAAAATGTTTTTTTTTAATGAAATCATAGACCACTTATGAAGTTGTACGCTTTACCAAAATGGCCTCTACCCACTTAGTGACATAGTCTATGGCAGTAAGGATGTGAGTATGTCCAACACTATATTAAGGGCGTATAGGTCCTATGAAGTCTAGAACCCATTGTTGAAATGGTTCTTCTATCACCACAAATCTCAAATGAAGTGTTGCTAATTGAGGCCTTTCAACAAATTGTTTGCATTTCTAAATTTTTGACACCCAGTAATATACATCTTTAAACATCCCAAGCTAGTAATAATATTGCCTCAATATTTTGAAAGAAATTATAGAGGAAGAAGTTTCCTCCACAAGCTTCATTATGGAATGTATCTAATAATTTTTTTTGTCGATCCTTATCCACACACCTTAAGAATGTACAATCTAACCCCCTTTTATATAAAGTATCTTCCAAGATCGCATACTTAGCTACTTTCAGTTTGAGATTTCTCCTTTCCTTTGAGGATAAATGACTTGGACACTCTCCATATGTGAGGTAGTAAGTAACATTAGAGAACCATTCATCTTGAAGATTGATGAACAATACCATACTTGGAGATCCTTCTCTTCTTCTAGTTGATTCTTTGCTATCAAGTTACACAAACCTTTTCTCCTGACTAACTTAGTGGATTTAATATCTAGATCATACTCTTTCACTTTGACTGTCCATCCCCCTCTCTTATTACAATCAATATCTTGTTGGGTAAGCACACTCTTAATTGAAGGGTTGGGCACATAAACCAAAAAATGAGAGTGTAGTATATAAAAGACTTCCTTTACCACAAAAAAGTGTGTCTCTCGATCCGAGAATAATTCAATTCATGTTTTTAATGGGAACACTCATAAAAGAAATGGGTGCTTGAATACCTTGGTCATTAGTTTGTAAGAGAATAGATGACATTGTAGGCTTAGATGTGTAATAATAAATGATAAAATCTTTATTGAAATCTGGATATACTAACATTGGCGCTTAGGTGATGGCCTCCTTAATGTATTTGAAAGAATATTTCCCATATTTATTCCATCTAAAACCTTGTTTCTCTTTCATCATATCTACTATATGTTTGGTAATTTCAGAAAAAATTGGTACAAACTTTCTTAAAAAGTTGACCTACCCAAAGAAAGATTTAACCCCTATTTTATTAGAAGGAAAACTCAATTGTAAAATAGCATTGACCCTTTTAGGATCAATCCTAATACCTTCCTTTGACAAAATATTCCCCAGAAGTTTCCCTTCAATAACACCAAAAACTGACTTTTTGGGATTCAAGGAAATATCGTGCTCCTTGTGTTAGTGTCATTAATTAATTAATTAATTATTACACTAGCATAAGTTAACTTAGGTATTAATTAATCATATTAGTCCTAGGTTACTTTTTAATCATTTAATAAAGATGTTGAGATAAGATTCCCTTCTAGAAGATGAGTTGTCTTTTCTAGAAGTTATCTCCATCTTGTTATCATTCCCTAGGTTAGGGTTTCATGTTGTCACATGAAGTGTGGTTTGTACACTTGGCAACATCTTATGCATTCTAGGTTTAGCTCTTGCCTATTTAATCAGGCATATGTACTCTTTGTAATTAAGAATCCAAATCATCATAATAGAATCTCTATTTTGAATGTCATTATCATACTTTCTGTGTGGGCGAATATTTATTCTTGGCAAAGGTCCTCCATTGAAGTTTCCAGCTTCATCAAGGCAACCTGTGTATCCAACATTCCAACACCTTGCATCTTTGCAAAACCCTTTCCAAGTCTCTGAAGTGATTCTCCATTTTCCCATAAAACATAGTTAAATCATCCAAGTAAATAACAATGATCTTATTTATGAGATCACAAAAAGAAAGATCCATAGCTCTTTGGAAAGTAACACTGATATTAATCAAACCAAAAGGCATACAATTATAAAAAAAAGTTTCTTTATGAGGTGGTGAAAGTAGTTTTATATTGATCTTCTTCAACAACACTAATCTGGTTGTATCCCAAAAAGTCCTCAAGAATTGACATCATTTATGATCCTACTACTATCTAAAGAACATGATTCATCATAGGTAGTGGATAGTTATCTTTCAAATATGCCTAATTCAAATTCCTAAAATCAACATAGATTCTAATATCTCCATTCTTCTTTCAAACTAGAACTATGTTAGCAATCCAAGTTGAGTGATGAATAGGATATATTATTCTAGCTTTCAATATTTTATCCACCTCTCTAAAGATTGTGTCATCTACTTTAGGATTATACATCCTTTGCTTATGTCTAAAGGGGGACATACCTTATTTAAGTGGGATATAGTGTTGGAGCTTTCCATCCATGAAATTCTTCAATTCATCATAACACCATGCAAAAAATTCCTTATATTTGACCAACAATGTAATTAGTTTCCCTTTTTATTTAGGTGTGCAACACTTTCCAATTTAAACCAATTTTAGGGAATAAGTACTTCCAATGTTAACTGCTTCATATTCTCTCGAGCTATTGACAAATTCACTAATTCTTCTCTTTATTGCCATGTCATGGTGATCAAATAATTCTCTTAAAGACACAATAACTTTGAGAATTTTGTTGCCCTTAAACTAGATAACCATTTCTTCCACATCCTACACATCATCTAGACATAACTCCTTACATTCATCAATACTACCTTCAAATAAAGAATGGGAAAATATCTCTACATTCTCTAGGAAAACTTGAATCTATTTATCATTTTCAAACACATGCCAATGATTGATATTGTTAGGCACACTTGGTCTATAAATAATTTCAATCTTATATGAATCTCTCTTGAAATTTGGATGGGGTAATAATAAAGAAGAATACACATCCAATGAATCAACTTTGGAATTCAATTCCATGGGTATTGCCTCAATGGATAATGCATAAAAATGCTCAATACAATCCCACACTTTATTCTAATAATGCTTTAGCCTTTCATTTTTTACTATAAAAATTTTACACACTTGCTTGAATATTAATTCAACATCAAGCCCAAAACTCGTAACATTTTTATCCCTTTTTATTTTTCCATTGATAGTCTTAACAATAGAGCTTCATAATTTGCAGTATCATTGGTGTTATTGAATTCCAATTTATATGACAAAGGAAAAGTTTCATCAATAGGGGAAATTAGGATCACACCTACACCTAACCCTAAGTTGGAACAACTTCCGTCAAACTCTAATGTACAAAGTTCAAAAGCTATATCTAGACTAGTAAGTTTTGTATCTTTATCTAGTTTTGAAAAGAGTGTATAGTTCCCAATTTTTTATTCTTCAAATAGGATTTGTGACCTAGGATCCTCTAACTTTAACATTGTAAATTTATCTTTTGGCTTTAGGTTCAAACATACCTTCTTATTTCCCATGGGAATTGAGGTATGAGGCTAGTCCATTTTAATTTCACCTCCCAAGTCTTTGTAGAAGCTTCTACTCAAAAGCACACCATAACTAGCAGGGATATCGACTACTTGGATTGTTAATTCAAGAGTCTTTTACCAAGATGAGATGCAAGAGAAACTTGGGCATCCTTTATTTTCCCAACCAAAGGAACTTGTTTGGATTCCATGGAATAAGATTTCCTAAAAGTTTTTGTCAAGAATAATTTGAAAGCCCGATCCACTTTCGCAAGCATAACATTATTAGAAGTGTTTGATTCAATAATGCAATCACTTAACCTATATACGCTGGTGAAAAAAGACACATAGAAAGGATTAGGTTTTTCTCCCAGATTATTAGATGCGAGACCTTTGTTGCTTGAGGATAAATTGGATGAGAGATCTTCACCATTAATCATTTGATCATCTAAGCTCAAATGAGTCTCAAAACTCCCAAAATCCACATATTTTACTAGCCTATCTAATTATTTGAGATTCATTTTTAGATACTCTAGGTCTATGAAATCTATATCTTTGAATTCTTATAGGAATATACTATATCAAAAGAATTTGTATATTTTCAATTGATGAGGAATCAAGAACTTTGTGAGTAATTTTCAAATTTTTGTTTTCCTTGAGAAGAAGTACCAATTTAAATGAAGCATTATATTTGGTTAACAAAAACTTAGGAGTATTCTATGTAACTTTATGGTATACATTTTGTTAGCTTTGAGTTAACATTGCACATGAAGAATAATCTAGAGTAGTATAAATATCACCACCTCTCTTGGAATCAAACTCATATTCAAGAAACCCAATGGTATAGTCACTACACTAATTTGAAACATCCTCTTCATTAGTGATTTCCTCAATAATTTCTTTCATTGTTGTGATCTGCATAAATCTATTCATATCTAGGCAATTTTCTCTATCATGATCAGTATTCAAATGGACAATACATATATTTTTCTTACCCCCACCCATAGGTGCTTCTATTGCCAACCTTTGTTGAGTGGGAGGAAGAGTTAGAGTTTTGTTACTTGGTTGTAAGTTTCCCTTTCTTGGTATGTCTTGATATGGTTGGGAATTTTTAGGCATTTGTCTTTTCAGGGAAATTATATCATTAGCTAATCTTTGAATCATAAAATCTGATAAAGTAGAAGCTTGAGACTTGAATAAAATTCTCTTTTTCATTTCCCTTTTGTAATCAAATCATCTTCTAATTCAATTGCTAGAGTCTATATTGCATCCAAATTAGCTAACCATGCTCTTCTCATATTAAAACTAATATCTAGTGATTGTGCATTAATGAAAAAGCATTTTTGATTCTCTGGCATGGGTCTTTTTGCATTATCAATTTTATTTACTAGCTTATTGAACTTAGCGACAAACTCCCTCATAGGTTCATGAACCTCCTTCTTGAGTTGAGTCAGTTGTGCAAGCAACGTATGTTCATCTTCTACACTTTTAAATCTATTCTCAAACCGAGTTCTCATTGAATCCCATGAATTAATGAAAGCATTAGGGAGGTGATAGAATCACTCTACAATAACATCAGTAAGTGAATCTACAAATAAACTAACTACTATGTCTGTGTGTTGTACCCCAAGCACCCCATATGTAGCAAATAAAGCATTAATGTGTTCATCAATTGAAACTTTACCATACCCTTTAAATTTTGGACTATTCTTTTAGGAACCCTTAGGAAATTCATGCAACTAAACACCAAGGGCTAAAGGTCCTATGGCTGCCCCCCATGTAACTAGTAATTGATGAGCCATATTTTGAGTAAAGTTAACAACTAGGGGGACTACAATACTATGTAAGATAAGAGCTTGATAGGTGGGAGAACAATGTGCTTTTCTTGTCAGTGAATAAGGCATACTCCTAGATATAACCCTTCTATTTGGATGTGCATAAATAAAGAAACTACCTTCTTGCAAAGCTTAAAATACTGGATCAATAATACCTCTCCTTCTTTTACCTCTAGTACATCTTTTGGAATCAAGTGTGACTGCAAACTAATACAAAAGGCAAAATTATATAGACTCAATTTATTCTAACAATCCCTTGAGAGAACAATTACTCTTTCTACAATCTCCACTTGTCCAAGACCTTATTGTTTGATTTCGTCACCAAGTTCTTCTTCTTATTCCAAAACTTGGTTAACTCTATGATATTCTTCTGCATTCCTCCTTACACTCAAGCTAAAGTATTTAACTATGACAATACATCTTCTTGTTCAGCCTTAACCCAATGCAAATTCTGTTGGAGCATGAGAGACATCACTGTGAGGAAAAACCACGATTATTCATGAAAGAACCAACCGGGAACATCCAAATAAGGAAAATTTATAATTATCTTTGTTCGTTCCCCAACAAAGTCACCAAAAATATATTGGCTAATGGATTTGCACCTTTAAATTTATGATATAAATTTAACTCTTTTTCCCCTTTAAATTTATGATATAAATTTAACTTTTTCTATGTGAAATAATTACTCTAAATTTTTGTGAGGTATAGCTCCCTCTATATATTTTCAATAAATTTTAGAAACATGAACTTAAAATAGTATGTGCTTTTCATCAGATGGTAGGAATACATGAATCTTCAACACTCAAAAGCTTTTAAACATCAAATATAATGAATGAATGTAAGAAAAAATATAAATTATTGGCACATAGACCACCATAATGTCCCATATAAGTGAAATGAAATAATCAATTTGAGATAATACCTGAATTGAAATCAATCATCTAAATAAAATTGTTACTTATTCACACATAAACGATATAACCCAAGGAATTGATTAAACACATAGATTCAAATAAAAATCCCCTTTCATTCAAGTGACCTTTCTATCCACACATAGAAGTAAAAGCTTTCAATTTTGTATGTGCCATGCTAAAATTGTAGTGTGATAAGAGCATTTCCAGTTATGCTTAAATATATATATATTAAGCAAGTATAACCACTTCTTTAAAATAAATACCCAGAAATAAAGAAAGTCTTTAACTTTATAACATAAAGTTTATAAAAGATAATTAAAATAAATAAATTTATTACCGAGGTGGCACTTCATCGGTGACCCCTTCATATGAATAGGATGTAGATATGGTATTCGTGGCTTAATATCTATAGTAAGCTTTTACAATGAGTGGCATATCTCCATGTTGAGGAATAATAATTTTTTTAGCTCTAAGTTTCCAAAGAGGATTGTTAGCTTTTCCCACTTCAAGCTTTCCCATGTAAGTGGTGTCAAGCCCACTAAATTGAAACAAAGTCAAGTCAATACCACTAATCCTTCTTAGACTTTCCACATTGAATTTTTTCTTGTCACAAAAGCTATTGATCATGCCCTTGAAACTCCCCTTTGACATTTCCTCATCCTTGTCCTCTGAGTTGTCTTCTTTTCTAAAATTGGAGACTGATACCTAAGAGATTCTTTTGAATTTCATCACTTATTGTATTGCATTCATTGAATATTTTTCCATGTTCTAATATGCTCTATTTGACAACGAAAAGCTTCCACTCTATACTCTTTCTCCACATGATGCATCTATTATCTGTATCATTTGGTAAATTTTATTTCACTAACTAACTTGTCTAGACCCAATTCCATCATCCCTTTAAAATCACCATCGATTGTTGTCCAAATAGCCTCTTTTTAAAAATGAGGTGATATCTTTCTCAATTTCAACCTTCATGACATCTATATCTTTGCACACCTTTTTCATATTAGTAATAAATTTATCTCCTTTATTTAAAATGTCAACAACCCACTCTTATGTAGCTTTCCCAACGGCCTTATTATTTTACATTTTACTTACCACTTCCTTCCCCATAAAAGATGTTGAGTAGAAAGTAACCTTAGCTTGAGTGACTGGTTGTGAGTTATATCAAGCACATATTTTAAGCAATCAATCAAAAGCTTTACTTGATTTTTCAATTCATCCTGGCTCTTCTTATCCTTGGTTGTTCTTTCCACTAACCTTGTCGTTGTCACCTAAACATTGTGTACATCACCATCTCTCATAGAAGGTCCTAGGTTTACCCTAGTGATATTGAAATCACTAATTGTAGCTTGACTTACCTCCATCTACATAGAGGGATGAGACACTTCCACATACATATTTCTGGTGTTATCATCTTCTAGCAATCTAGATGTGGTATTTAAATTTTTAGGCTTTGGGGTCCTTTGAATCAGTTGGCCAACAAGATCCTTATCCAAAAGATTCACTTGATCAGCTTTCCTTTTCTTTGTCGAGGTTTTTTCAAGCCATGAAGTAGGAGTGGGTGTAACTCCTGATCTAGAACTAGGGGAATGTAACTACAAAACTTTCCTTAAAGGAGGGGTACTAGAAGGCCTATCTTCAAGAGAGGAGGGAGGAGTAGGGTCTTCCCTAGGAGAAGTTTGTGTTTCTCTAGGAGGAGAAGAATCAGAAGAAGAGGAGTCACCTGCCTAGGAAGGGAAAGTAGACACATTGATTGCCTCTTCTTCTTCAACTACTTGCTTCTCCTTGTCTTATTGTGCTGACTTGGGAGCATCTTCCCCACAAGTTCTCTTTTGTAGATTCTTCTCTGGGGGCTCACCATCACCATCACCATCACCCCATATTTTTGATGACATCTATTAAGGGATGTTTGCACACTAGAGGATGAGGGTGCTTGACTATCCTCTCCTTGAGGCTGAGTGTTTTGTGTTTTTGGAGGAAGGTTTTATTTCTTTGCCTTCTTCCTCACTATCCATTATTATGTTCTTCTCAACACCACTATAGTTTTTGCTTCAATGGTTTCTATTTATTTAATACTCCAATTGATAAATACAATAGGATAAGTTTGAACATGATTAATAAAATCCAGGTCAAATAAATCAAACTCATCATCCTCTAAACCTTGGACATCCCAATATAACCTGAATGTTTATGTCTATCTCAAAGTTAGCCTCATCCAACTTCTCCTTCATACCTCATATTCATCTACACAATCAACCTAGTAGTCTTCTAGGTCTGGGATATGATTGAAACCAGGACCCAACTGCAAATTATCCTTGACAAAAAAATTTCTTTCAAAGGTAAATCTTCTATCATAGAACTACATTGTATACTTAACAAGATCCCTCTCAATGTTGAGGGTATCAAATATAGAATTATAAGAATAGTGGCCAAGTCCAATGGGGAATTGTACACCAACCTTATTTCTCTCCTAACATCTTTTATTCACCTCGACAATCTGCCTACATACTTCTATCAAAACAAACTTATCCTTTGCCTATTTTTGGGAGCTTGAATGGAATTCCATCAAAACCTCCAATTCTAATATATGTGAATCTTTGAAATTGTATGAAATGGCTGCCATATGTATTAATCAGTTGTATAGCTTCAAGAGAGACCCTCAGTCCTATATCTCCTTGTATTTCTCTAACCATTCTCATAGTAAAAACATTGTTTACCCTCCTGAAATGTTTATCTCTTTTCTAATTACAACTTGTCATAATAATCAAAGATTTGGACATCTTGGTCTTGAATTACAATTGGTATTAGACCTAAATAGGGTCTTGTGCAAGTGATAGTGTAAAAAAAATAAGAAGACATATAAAAGAACCTATTAATTTGGAAGTGAATAATCATTGAAATTACTTGGTTACTTATAAGCTATGCCCAATCCAAATATTTCTCACCATGAATGGTAATTTTTATAAAGAAATACAACCACTCCTCAAATTCATGCGCTCTCTCACTACCTTTAAGTCTATGCAAGAACATAATTATATCAGATATTTTAGCTACAAAATGGTTTATGTGTAAGTTTTTAGGTAGCTAATATTTTCCTTTCTTTGGTGTGGTGAACCATTCATAAGCAATTATATTTCCATACCGCCCCTTTTTCTCTAAAAATACTTGATATGAGGAGCTGAAATCAAAGTCTGCATATGCTTCCCTTTCTAGTTTTTCAAATAAGAGGCAAAAGTATCCCTTTCAATCTTCACCACCAACCAATTGTTGTTCATTCTTACCTCCATTTTCTTTGAGGATTATAGTGGCTTATACTCTCCAAAACCAAATTAGGGCATTGCAATACTACTTGAAATGCCCCTGCTTGCAACAACCCACTTTTAATTAACTATTGGGTGATAGGTGGTCGGTTCTCTTTCTCAATTCGTTCCTATAATTAATTTAAGTTAATATGCCCTATTTTTCATATCCCTAATTTCATGCATAATATTGGATAAACTAGACAAATATTTGTAACCCCGATACTTAAACTTCACGATGAAGAAAAACCCTAAAATGTAAGCACAATTCATTATAGAGAATGACCAGATTCAATTATGTGAGCAATATAAAAGTGCACAATTTTCTCCAATATGCTAGGGCATGATTGAATTATTCTTTAATAAATTACAACCTAACAGAGGAGTATTGTACCTTTGAATTATGTTCCCCAGTTCTAGAAAATCACTAACTGTGCCTCTCTACAATTTCACCTCCTCTGCCTTGCATAAAATTCTTCTCTAAATGCCTATTCAAAAGAGTTCTTCAAGTGGCTTAATTCATTTAAATTTACCCACAATTAGTGCTAGGGAGAGGTAGATAGCCATTAATGGCACCCTTGATGGTCGGAACATGTGAAATTTTCAATTTCTCATTTTATTCTGACATTTTTTGAAATTTTGAAAAAGAACGGCTAATAAGGCCTTTCAAAGAATTGGTGGGTTTCGATAACCTCTTTGGAAGTTGACAAAGGTTGTGAAACCTTACCTTTATCTAACACAAACTTGTCAAAGCATTATTTGAAAGTCCATTTTTCCCCAATGTGAAGGGTTTCAACAACCCTATCAGGGGTCGACAAGGGTTTCAAAACCTATGCACAACTCCGAAATGTCACCTTTATCATGCAATATTCGTGACACTGCTCTTTGGAAAGGAAAATAAAAGAAGTTGAAAATCACCTATCATTGAAGGAAAGATGGTTTTGACAACCTCGTCAGAGACTGACATAGGTTTTGAAACCTACATAAAGTATTGAAACTACATTGGTTTGATTATAATCCAACTTCATCTTCTCTTTATCAAAATTTTATAAGGTACATTCTAAGAACTTACAAAAGGACCGACTACAAAGTTAGGCCTTAGAATTAACTTTAAAACGTTGGGTAAAAACAAGGTTGTGACAACCTAAGAGGGACCTAACATGGTTTCAAAAACTAAAGGGAGAAATGAAACTTCCAAACAAGGCAAAAATTGCATGGGTGGACATGGTTTTAGGATATGACAAAAACTATGGTAGCATTATTAATGATTTTGACAATGGTATCAACAATCTTAATGACTTCATCAAACCTCTGATCTATATCACTTTCATGAACATTTTAACATCACCGTCACTCACATTTTGATTGGTCTATATGTGATGCTTTTAGGATTGTGTCTATAACCTCTTAAGAACACCCATTACCTTCATTATGTATGTACTTCTTGATAGATCATCCTATGTTGTCAATGGGTTGTCATACAAATGTAACTCTTAGTAGGGAACCTTCTACTATCATGGTGGCCTTTTACTCAATTTCTTAATCTCTATATTGACAGACTTTGTTGACACCACCATACTTTAGAAGAGGTTGGAATGTATGCACAAATCATGCGAGGGTTTTCTCAGTGAACAACAAATGAATGGCCTCAAGACTATCATCTTACTAATGACTGAACAAAGCTTCTCTTCTAAAAAAAATAGAGAATATATTTTGAGTGTTAATAAATGATGGAAAATGAAAGGTTCTTACAAAATATAGCATCCTGACCTTTCAAAACAATAATTATCTCTAATAAATGAATTCCCTACAACTCTTTTCAACTTTCATTCATCACTTACAAATACCATTCCATGGTTACATTCCTCACACAAACTAGCATGAGGATTTTGAGAGATAGACACATAAGAAGGTATTACACAATCTTTGTGTTCCTTCTCATAATAATACAAAGGATTTGTCTAGAAAATAAATGAATTGACTCAACTTCTTATATTTCTCCCACATGCTTTCTTCTGCATGGGGTGATCCCTCAATAGTGGTTTACACTTTTTGGCCAAACTTAACATTGAAATGAACATTTTGAATTTTTTCTTCACTTTCAGACCCCTATAGCTACTAAATCATGAGGAATTTAAAGATTATGCAAACTAGTCATTTGCGACATTTTGTCTATAGATTCTAAATATATTTAAAAAAAATTGGAATCTAGTTGCATTTCTTTTTCCATCTCCTTCGATAACTAGTTTTTAACAGTAAACACCATTTTCAAAGAGTGATGTGTACTAGCTAACACAACTTTTTTCTCTAAAGGATAAAATTCTATTTTTTTGAATTTAGATTTGTAACTACGATATCTAGGGCATGCTTTTGGTTTCATAGTGTTTTATTGAATATTTTTTTCTTAATTAAGTTTTGAAGTCAAACTGATTACAATTTAGACATAGTTTTCCTTGCTAACACATAACTTTTTTGTATGTATGGAAATTCTTTTTTTTTGTTGGATCAAGGACATCAATATCAAGGGCATAGATATTTTTCTAATTTTTTTTTGGTAATATACTATTTTTTCACACATGCAAAACAAAGAGCTTAATTTTTAGTGAAAAACCTACATTTACAAAAAATAAAAAATAAATATATAATTAAATTAAATATATTTAAAATTATTTTTTGGGAAGCTTATAATAAGGACTACATACAAAAAATAAATTTTAAATGAATTCATTTGATCCCCAAAAATTTAAATCAAAAGTGGTTTTTTATCAGCATTTTGATAAGTGTAAAGGGGACTCTGTTATAGGTATCGTTTAAAACTAGCGGGGTTCTATCCAAGGGGTTTAGATATAAGGTGGTTTTATCAAACCCTCTTCAATTGGAATCCTTTAAATGGAACTTTTCAAGGTTTAAATCATTATATTTTCTAAAAATATGTGATTTAAAAGCAAAAATCAGGATGTCCCAAAAAGTGTAAACCACTATCGTGGGATCACACCATGAGTTGAAGAACATGTGATTGCTAGAATTCTTAACGTCCCTAATCTTGTCCACAACCTTTGTAGCATGCCATCTCATTCTCTACGAACCAAGAATGTGCCTTATTTCTTCTCCTTTATTTTGGACATGGTCTTCAAAGAGAAAAAATAACCTAACAAATATTTTCTTTAAAATATTATACATTTTCAAAAGAAATTCCCTCTTTGGTGTTGACATGATACTTGGAAAAAAAAGGACTTTAGAATATTTTTATAATATTAATGCATTTTGAAACCTTTTTATAAACTAAAACTCCTTTTGAAATCCTAGGACAAAACTAAGACCACTTAATATGACAAGAGAAACTTGATAAGGCTATTTTAATCCAAAGGAAAAAATAGGCTAACAGGTTCATTAGTCCTCAAACTTTTTAGGACATGGAATTGATTCACGAGGGTAAAGAGTCACGTCCTCACTATCCAACTCATCAAGAGTTGCATAACTATGTTATAAAACCCCCCTCTAAAGTAAATCTACCTATTTGAATGAAAGGTTGGTTATGCCATCATTTATATGGAACATAATCACCCTCTTCTAAATGCTAAGGTGGATTGTGATAATTTTAGTGGATCAATAGGGACGAAGAGGAAGGAGAATGGGTAATGATTTCCAGTTGATAAGATAACATAGAAGTTGGTTGTAATGTTCTAGTGAATTTCTACCTAATCAACTCTTTGGATGACTCACCATGTGAGTGAACCAAAAACTTTCCTAGGTCCTAATATTTTGAAATATTACCACCTTGAGCCTTTGGTGGCTATCCACCATTACTAATTGGGTTTTTGGGTGGTGCACCACCATTGCTACTAGACTTATTATTTTTGTGACTAACACTAGTTGACCATCCCTCCTCTTTTTTGTAGGAGCATCAATAATTGGTTAAGAAACAAGTTTGTAATGGGGAGTAACTAGATGACATTCCTAGATATTATGATTAGAAGAATGACAATAGAAGTAGGTATTGGACAAGTTAAAATAGAGGACACACTATGTGTGCCTCATTTAGCCAAATAGTATGTCAATTGAATCCTTAAAATCCTTGGAGAGGTTGATTTTAATGCATACTCACTTTAATAATGTGCCAGATTTTTTTATCAAGCTCAACACATATGACATTGCCTACTGTTAGCAAACAGATTTGCCCCTATGAAATTATATCAATTATCGACTCCATAACCTATTGTAATAAGAATAAAGTTACTAACAACAAGAAAATATCACAATTTCATTTATGATTTTTCCTCTAAATTTTTAATGAGGTACAACTCCCTCAAAGGCTTCAGTTAACCATCGACAAGTACACTTTTAACTAGAAAGTGAGAAAGACATGCTAACATTGATCCAATATTATGAAATTGATGTGACAAATTGAACAAATGCTACTAACCTCCTAATACAAAGATCAAGATTTCAATAGTAGATAAAATCACTTTTCGAATAAAATAAATCATGGTTCCAAAACATATGAATGTAATATGAATAAGTATTCAACTCACAAAGGATGAAATACCAAACATTATCTAAGCTCACAAACTTGACTAATATTAACATTACATTCACCATTCAATGTTCAAAGACATAAAATCTATTTTGGAATCAAAACCCTTTCAAAATGATCCTCCTTTATTTCCTTGTACATCACAGTGCCATTTAGAAACTAAAGTCCAAACCCTCGCAAAGGTCTCTAAACATAAATTTATATACCCTACATTCTTAATCTTGATCGTTAAAGTAACTACCATCTTTTCCAATGGAGATTTCACAATTCACCACCTAATTTTGTATAATCGAGCCCCAAAGAACATTTATGACTATTTTAAGAAAGTCATAATTACATTAGTTGGAAAACAACGGGAAGTAGTTTGTTGGGGTCTGCTACTTCCAAACTACCATCAGCAAAGAGTTGGAAAACAACGGGAAGTAGTTTGTTGGGGTAGTTTGTTGGGGTCTGCTACTTCCAAACTACCATCAGCAAAGAGTTGGAAAACAACGGGAAGTAGTTTGCTGGGGTCTGCTGTTATTTTTTTTATTGTTTTGGCTAAGATGATTTTGGTTTCTTTCCGTGGTTTCCATAGACTGATTGGTCTCGTGGACGTTATTAAAACCAATCAATCAATCAATCATTACTTCACTTGATTTGATTTTGACAGGCGATTAATTCATCATTGCCTATATGTAAGTCCGGTGGCTTGCTATACCTACAACAATATATCTCATTTTGTGATCTCGCTTGTGTGAACTGGCCAAATTTGAAGCCGTCATTTGAAACCAAAGCTTGCTTAACTAAGCATTTAATTCAACTCCATCATATCAATTGCCACCTTCATTTATTTCCAGAGTAAGGCTACCGTCCTTGCGATTGCTAGTTGCTCCCGAGAAAATCCTTTGATATCTGTCTTCTCACCAAGACATTTGATTTCTATTTAAGTTCACGAGAATTGCTTTCATTTTTTACAATTCTAATTCCATTGTCCAAGATGTCGAGTTATGCAAATGATGCTTCTTCAAAAAGTGATTTCTTGTCGATTGAGAATGTAGAGTGCGTTCTAGATATGTGGTTGGCATTAGACCAGTTCAAAGAAATTTTCTTGATCTGCAATGATGTGGAAGAGGGTGTGGTCAGGAAGATAGTTGGGGAGAATTTCCTAGGCCGGAAAAACTTCTTGGGCCAAGTCTATGTGCACAATTCTACATTGTTGGAGTGCTTTGTGTATAATGTTATCTGCACTTCTGGTAAACTGAACTGGGGAATGAGAGCGACAGAGCACCCGATTAAACCAGAGTTTCTAGCTAGAGTAAGGGCAACGTAGGAGATATCAGTGCTTATCTGAGAGTTGGTCTGGTGGGAGACACCGTCTGCATTGCTACTACGCTTCAACATGGGCTTACTGAGGAAGTTGTCACTCTTCTCTGCACAGGACTCGAGCAGAATGACATGGGGCTGTTTGCCCTTTTTTTGGAGTCCAATGAGGATTTGTTCTCACCAGTCTAAATTTAAAGATTGCAAGAAGTGGTAGAGGGGATTCAAATCCTCATGTTCACACTATGTGTTTGAAAATAATTTACTAAAATACTCCCCTTTGAATGCAAATAGGATATATATATATAATTTTATATTTTGATAATTCTTGTTTCATGTGTATCTTTCCTTTTCTACAATTGTAATGAACTTTCAAATGAGCTCTGGTTTATATTAATATAGTAAGCTTGGCAATATTCTTGTCTCCATTGAACATTCATGTAATGGCCTTGTCTTGGCATTATTAATCACCTTTTAATAGTACTAAAAAATATTTCTTTAGGAGTATTGTTGGGTTCTAATAAGGTTTGAAGTATCCCATCAGAATCCAATGGATTTTTAAGAACTTTTAGTTTTACCACCTTTAAAATGCCCGTCAAGATTATACTTCATTTGAAAATATCACTTACAAAAACACTTTTATTGTCAGTCAATAAAAAGGTTTTCGAAACCCTATAAGGAATTGATAAAGGTTTTGAAACCTTCAAAAAGTTCTAAAACTAAATGAGCTTCTCCTCAATCCTTTGTTCCTTTTCATCAGATAGTTAGGGCTTAATAAGGTTGTGAGAACCCCATCGAGCTTCATTGTTGCTTTCAAAAAATTACTAGGCAGTGAACTTGGAACTTTTTCAAGAGATATCAGGCCAGACTAAGGTTGTGACAACCTTGTCGAGACCTGCCGAGGTTTCAAAAACTAGGGCAAATACTGACAAGTTCATGATATGCAAAATTCAAACAAATGGGCATGAATTTAGGGTTGTGATAGGGATTGGGATAACACCTACTAAGGAGGATATCTTGATTAGGAAATTCTAGCAAGGAAAAGATAACCCAAAATACTTCACTTAGATGGGAACATAGAGAGATTTCTTTTAAGAGATTGTAAAGTCTCGTGTTTAAGGTGAGAATACAAGCAAAGATGCATGGATAAGCTCGAGGAATGTTTGAGAAGAGCCTCTACATGGCTAGCTTCAACAAAAAACATTTTTATGAGGTTTTGCATGACATCAAGGAAAATCATACATGAGACCTAAGCCTTGACCACTCACTCTTTAAGCATGCATTTAGAGGGAACCCTCCTAATTTTTGGGAAAGGTGTGTTATACACCTTGCATATAATAATAATTCTAATAACATAAAAATATATTTATTTTTGGTGCATCCTAGAGATGTGGATACCACATGAGTTAAGCATTCTTGGGGATACACAAGTATGTTGTATCAAAACTTAGTATCAAATATTTAATTTGGGGTCATGGTTTAGTTAGCTCATGGTTTATGTAATACCACTTAGTGGATTTATGCACAAACTTATTTTATAAAATCAAGCACATGAGTAGTTGTTGAGATTGATTTGTGTAACCTTTAACTTGTTGGTTAAGGTTGGATTGAGCATCTTTTAAAGATTGCATATGTGATTAGGGAAAAAATGGATTTGATGTGTGGCTACATGGTTCTCATATGCTTGTTTGAACTTGAAGGAATGTAATTAGGGTGCTTGATGATTTTGAGGCCTTGCATGGAGACTATGTAAGTGTTTTGTAATCTTTTTTTTGAGACAATGTGTTGAGTTGTGTAGGTTCTTTTGAAGGTTGTTTTTTTTTTCTTGAGAGGGTTTTCCCAAGGCACATCTGGTGTTATCTCATGGTATGTTATTTTATATGGATTTTGAACACTTATTTTACATTTGTTTCTCTCATGAGGATTATATGGAAATGATATATTTTATTGTAAATTTCCTTTCACCCATAAAATATCTTATTAGAGTAAAATTTTGTAGCTAATGACAAGAACTATCAATCTCTAGGAAGGGGAAAACCACATCTAGAGGTATTTCAAAAGATGTTCTTTGTGGAACACCTTGGGTACAAACTTCCTTACTCACTTTGGTAGAGGATCCACTATTTTGCACTTTTAAGCCTTCAACTCCAACATCAACTATAGTTTTGAAAGGTTGAGGTCATTTATATGGAAAAATAATACTTTCAAGAATGCAAAAAAGCAATACCAATTCTCACTTCAAATAAGTAATATATATGCCATTAGAGAAGATGTGAACTTGCACTTGTAAATCCAAGAATAAAACCCTATTAGATCTCTCTCACTATTAATACTCTTTTGGTGTTTAAAAAAACATTCAAAGTAAAAAAACTTAATTAACATAAATAATTGTATGGATATCTATCAATTTTAACCACATTTAACCTTACAAATATATTTGATACAATGATGAAACATAGAAGGTACTACCTTGCATTACTCAATCCATGGTCTACGAAGTGGCACTTAAAATCTCCCTAAAGTAGAGATGATATGACGTAAAATGGGAAATCATTTTAGACTAGTTTGTAAATACAAAATAGTACAAACCAATAATATCAATCTATAGACACCTAAAAAATGACTAATGCATTTCCATCTTTTCATTTTATCATTTTCTCATTAATTATTTAATTAAGCTAATATTTCCTCCTTCCATCTATATTAATTAATTATTTAATTATCTCAAATTTTCCTTATATCTATATTAATTAAATAGTTTTTAATTATTTAATTAATTTACCAATTTCTCTCCAACATTAATTAAAATAATTTCAATTGCTTCTTTTTTAAAATAATTTTTTTTAAATATTTAATTAGCCAACACTTCTTTCATAATTAAATAAATTATTTAATTACCCCTTTCCCTCCAAAATAAATAAAATTGATATTTTATTTATTTTTCCAACTATGCTCATAAATTTAATATATTTTTAAATTATTTCAACTATTCCTCCTCATCAATCCAATCTATTTACTAATTTTAGCTCCTACCCTTTCCCAAATTTGCTCATCCATTGATTCTTCTAATTAATCTCCATACTTTATCAAATATCAAGGGAAGCATATAAATAAAACCCTTCATTCACACATTATCCCCTAGAGCACAAGCAATATCAAACAAGTTCATATCAATATCTTTTATCTAGCTCTCCCATCTATTGATTATCTTTGAGCATATATCATTATCATTTCAAATTCATTCTATCATACTATCATTGTGTTATCATGGACAACCCGCATATCAAGCATTCAAGCAAATATCAAAGAAATAATGGAGCAAACCAAGGTCTTTGCTATGGTATACTTATTCATTATTTGATTCATGCATAGATCTTATGCTTAATTGGGTGATTGTTGAGAGTGAATCTGGTATTTTTATTGCATTTTTCTTATTCTATATAATGCATATTTTCATCATCCATGCAATCAAAATACCATTTATCATCTCAAAAACATCCTTGAATGTGCAAAGGTCTATTTTTTGTAATAAACAAAACTATAATTTACAACATGAAATTCAACCACAAGAGGTTACTCAATATCCATAAGAGAACACCATAACATCAACAATGAAGAACACTAACAAAAATTTGCAATTGTTGACACAACAAAAGAGAACAAACACTACTTATAATAGAGTGCACTTGTAAAGTCTCTTTGCATATATAATACTCACAAGCTAAATCAACAAGGATAACACTTTCTTTGCATATATTACATGACAACCTTTCTTTGCTTTGGGTGTTATGCTATTGATGATGATAATGACAACTACAAATTTTAACATTCTTTAAACCAAATTGGCTTGTAGGACCTATTAAAAAGAACCAATCAATTTACAAATATTTTCTTGCATATCCATGAATGGTATGACTTACATATCAACAACAATATGTAGATAGTTTATTTTGATATATGTATTTAAAAATATTGATATGCTTAAATTTTCAATATCTTGCCTTAAAAAAATCACCAATCCAAAGCCTAAGCATAAAATGGGTATGTCAAGTCCTAATAGAATCTAGGTCTCAAAAATAGCTAAAAAGCATAGAAATATTATGAATATACAAATAATATAATACAACTTAACCAATTAACAATGCATGTCTTTGTATATGAATATATCTATCTATTAATTGATTATTGACTCTGAGTATGTTAGATTTAAAAAAAATCCAAATTTGCTAGTTCAAATCTTTGTTTACATGTAAAATCATTAAATAAAAAATTAAGTATTATAAATATTATAAAAGATTTATAAAAAACCTTCCAAAGCTTTAGACATCATTTATTGTAAAAATCTTCACTAAAAACAATTATATTACATCCAACTTCATCTACAAAAACTAAATATTAACTGATAAATGAACACAACAAAAACATCTTCATAATCTTTACCATACTTAGATCACTTAATTATATTCACTAGACAATGCTATACTTTTACATCACAACTTTTTCCTTAATATTTTAAGTGGTTAAACGTACCTAAAAATAACTTACTAGACAAATCAAAATGAAAGGAGTGTATCCATATATAATAGTAACAATTGCACCTTAAGATTCAATAAGCACTACTAAGAACATCTTTATTCTTGAAAAAAAAAATACTGCCTCCCTAATAATTATTTTTATTATTATTATTATTTATATAATAAATGTAAGTAATATAATTAGCAATGCATATTTATTTCATTTAAGCAAAGAGTATATAGAATAACAATCGTTAAAATTTTCGAGGTTAACAGAATACATTATTCACACTTTTTGGGACAGATCAACTTCTGGTTCAAAAGGTCGTTTCGTGAACACCGTGCAACTCTGGACCATCGTGACCGATGCTTAATCGGCAGAAGCGGTAAAGCCCTAACAGAGATCCGGCCCTCACAGGGTAACGTAGATGTTCGAATATCAACCGTCGTATGAAGTAAAACGATAGTCAAGGAAGCTTTTTTCCTGAAAGCATTCTGTGGCGGATACAACTGAAGTGCTCCAAGTATGGCAGAGACTATGGAGATGCCTCTGCCTGTGCCCGCTTACCAGCTGAACATCGATTTCTCGCAGGTGGATTTGGATGTAATACAGCTGCCTCCTGGTGAAGACTTTGGCATTAAGAGGTAGAAAAAATGAAGCCCGGGCTTTTATAAACCCTTTAAAATATTTTTCAATACCCTTGAAAGCTTCTTTTTGTCAAGTGATCTTGAGCTTGAATTTTGTCTTTCACTGAAATATCCCCAGAAGGATTTGCCTTAAAATTTCTGATTTCTGCTTTAGATTTTTGATTTATTTTTCTATGCTATGATGTACAAAATCAGATTGATTGTAGTTTGTATCCACAACTGTTACCTCATGCTTAGCCATCAAATTTTGAGTATCAACAAGGTAAGGCTTCTTACCGCTATCATCCTCATATGATTTATCTATCACCTCATGATTATGTGAAGGTGATGGACTGTTGTTCATAATCAGAAAATCAGAACTGTCTTCATGGATCTCAAGTTCATCTTCCTTCATTGTTGGATGTTCATCATCAAGTGCTGGTCCAAGAGATGTATCCAGCTGAAAACCAAGTGTATTACTTGTCATAACTTCTATCCCATGGCTGCAGGTTGTACCTTCATTGACCTTCAACTCTTGCCATGCTAAATGTCTTTGATCCAATTTATCCAAGTCATTTTGCTCATCACATAACAAATTGCCTTCATATGTATTAACAATATCACCTTCAAGGTCACCCAACTCACAATTTGATTCCTTGCAACTACTATGTAGAGATGGTGAGACAATGCTCTGCTCAAATAATGGATCATCAAAATAATTCATGCCTTCATGTGGCTGAGCAATCACTGCTGGTTTGGCAAACTCTATAACAGCATACCCTTCAACCTTATTGTTATCATGAAAACTCATGTGCCCCTCACTTGTAGATGCATGAAGTGATTCTTCTTTATTCATATCATCTTTCTGCTGAAGTGAACTTGTGAGCATGGCTTCATCAGGTTCATCTTCTTTAGGGCTTCCACATGTATGACTAGGTGTCCAAACTTCTAAGCAAGTGAAGCAACATTGTTCTCTCCTCTTCTTAGGATCACCCATAGGTTGCAAATCAGAAGGAAACAATTCTTTTTTCTTTCCTTCCTTCTTTTCTTTTTATTCAATACTCTTTTGAATAACTTCTGATTTTTCTTCTTCTCTTCTCAATTTTCTGTTGTAGTTATATAGATCTCTCTTTCTTAGATTCCCATCTTCATGCATTCCAAAATAAGCATAAAAAAATTGACCCTCAAGGGAGGACTGTAATGTAGCACCAATGCATCTATCCTCTTTGACCCTCAAGGGATCACCTGGATACGGAAAATTTTGCCCTGTACTGCAAGTTGTATCTCTTATTCTATCACCTTTTTTTGTATGCTTTCCATGATGACAAGAATTTTGCAATGACATAGGAAGCAACAAATTTGAAACATATTCATACCTTTGGCTGCAAATGCTCATCCTTATTTCCTGATAAGGAATTTGTTGAGGTATCCTCAACACCTCCACTTTTGTGACTCAAAATCCTTGAATTAGGGTTAAGTTCGTTCCTCTCAAATGCATATTCGCCTATAATGCTACTTGGAAAATTGATCAAAGGCTCATCCTTTGAAATCTCAAAAGATCTTGCATGATTCGGCGTATCTTCCTTCAAGCTGGACTCTCCTCTCTCAACAAGTGGAACCTTTTCTGCCCTCACTTCATCGATCTTTTGTTGACACATACAATCATTAGAAACCATTAAAACATTTTCTTCTAACAAAAGATCTTGCATGTTGGGTCCATATTGTTCTTTCTCGATTATACGCTCTATAGAAATGTCTTGTGGCTGCTCTTGATATCTTCTCCTCCCATGCCCATTTCTTGTTTTCTATAATGTCCCCTTTTGGGATCACCTTATACTTTGCCTTGAAATCACAGTTCCAAATGAAACTAATAGCAGATTATAGTTAAAGATACAATTTCCTACTCAAAATTGAGATGATGTAAATCTAGTTATGGAGACCTGCAACCATGTTAGATGAATATGATATGAAATACATTTAATCCTAAGTCTAAGAAAGATTATATATAACAATGTAACAAGTGTCAAGGACTATGTGGGCTCAACCATAAGAGGGGGACGCGATGAGGTGCCCCAAGTATCCTCTACCCTAGGCCCAACAACATGACCTTATCCTATGTTGGCCTCATGTGGTCCTTAATCGATGGTCCTTAACCATCATCATGAGGTGGGCTACCTAGTGAGGGCTTTGCACCGTTCCCCTCCATCATGCCAAACCTTCCTCTCATGATTGAAGATTCTCTTTTATTTATTTCAACAATTGATTCAAGTGGGGATAGTTCGGGAGGTTACAATAGGGTGTCCTAGATCCTCAACTCTAGGCCCAAGGATAGGTCCTTATCCTCGTTGGCCTCATGTGGTCCTTAACCATCATTATGAGATGCCACTCCTAGTGAGGAATCATTTGCCGCTCTCCCTCCCTGTAGTCCCACCTCATCCTTCCTTGACCAATCATTTCCAAAATCAGATCACTGTTCATAACATCAATAATATAGGCTACATTGGAATTAACTATCGTTGTTTTAATTGGTATAATTGTATGTGTGTGTATATATATATCTGTCCACATCTATATTCATTTATTAAATATGCATAGACAATTATCATTGCGTACAATAGGCATAGATTACTTTATTGTTCTGCTGCAATGGCGTGTGTTTTCACTGCTATTGATGCCCAGTTCTGCTCTTCTATGCCTGGCTGCGAATGTATTCTGGATGATGTCTTTTTGTCTTGCTATCTAGGAGATGATTCAAATGTCTCCTTGCCTTGAGATGTCCTTCCTTTTATTCCTACGCTGGCTAATGGTCACAATGTTTCAAGATATGAAATTGCCAAGGGATGTGAGTCTTTGTTAATGTCTTAGATCGGAATAATTAATTTTATTAATATTATTCCTTGTGAAAATCACTCCCTTTAGAAAGTCTGCCACCTTTAGCATCATTTATCTTTATCGCTATTTAATAGAGGTGTCTCTTGGTTTAAGCGATTAGCATCATTTAGTTAATCGCATCCCTTGTTAAATAATCATGTCCCTTAATTACTTCCCATCGTTGCCTTGTGAGGGACAATAACCATGTTTCATCCTTAACCTTGAATCTTAGTCGATTCATGCTTCTTAATTGGTTCTAATGTATGATCGGAGTGCTCAAAAATCACAATCTGGTCTTTGTCAACCTGTATCTGGGGTTGTAATTTGTTCTAATAGTCGATTCATGCTTCTTAATTGGTTCTAATGTATGATCGAAGTGCTCAAAAATGACAGTCCTCCCCTCCCAAATTTGCTTGTCTTCAAACAACTTTAGATTCGGATGATCAAATATGTCAACTCCTTCCCATGTTGCATCTTCGGTGGGTAGACCCTTCCAGTTGACAAGGTATTCCTTGACTGTTTTGTTTCTTAATCTTTTCTCTTGCATAGTAAGGATAGACTTTGGTTCCAAGATTAACTTGCCTTCGTCGTCGTGTGGTGGCAATTCCAGACAAGGGATGACATATTGCCCCAATACCTTTTTAAGGTGAGACACATGAAACACATTGTGAATCCTATTATTTATGGGAAGTTCCAACTCATAGGCCACTTCTCCTATTTTCTTCAATATCTTGTATGGCCCATAGAATCGGGGCTTAAGTTTTTTTGCTCCACTGGCTTTGAGTGATGACTGTTTGTATTGGTTGTAACCTCAAAAAGACCAAATCTCCAACCTCAAATGTTCGTTCAGTTCTTTCTCTGTCCGCATATACCTTTTGCTGGTTCTATGCTTGGTGGAGGTTATCTTTAAGCACATTTATAATGTCCATATTTTGTTGTATGAAATCCTTGGCTCCTAGCACACGACTCTCTGAATGGATTAATTCCCCAAAAGATGTGGCCTCGTGTTTGTATAATGCTTGAAAGGGACTCATCCCTATAGACATGTGGTGAGTGGTATTGTAGCAATACTCTCCCAAGTGTAGCCATTTAATCCACCCGTTATGTTGTTCGGTGACATAGTTCCTTAAGTACCCTTCCAACCATTTGTTGACAATCGCAGTTTGTCCATCGATTTGCAGATGATAGTTAGTGTTGGGAGTTAACTCTATTCCAACTAGTTTGAATAGCTCTTGCCAAAATAGACTAAGGAAATGACTATCTTGATCACTCACAATATTCTGAGGTAGTCCATGTAGCCTGAAAACTTCTTTAAAGAAGACTTCAGTCACCTGGGGGGCTCTAAACTCTATTGATATAGCCATGAAGTGTGCGTATTTGTTTAAGCGATCAACCACCGCATAGATGCAATCTTTTCCTTGTACCCTAGGTAGCCCCGTTATGAAGTTCATAGATATGCTCTCCCTTTTCTGATTGGGTATGGGCAAGGGTTGAAGTAGCCCGACTGGATACATATGTTCTTCTTTGTTTCTTTGACATACCATGCATCCCCTAACGTGTTTCAACACATCTCCTTTAAGGCCTTTCCATGAGAACCTCTCCTTGATCTGTTTATAGGTCTTGTAATACCTTGATGTTCCATTGATGGGTTGTCATAATAGTTTTTCAAAATCTCCTTTACTCTTGACCCAGGTGTGATGTATATTCAATCTTTATAAAGAATGAGGTCATCTACAACCCAATACCTCTCATCTTGTATTTTTCTTTCTATTATATCGCTTGAGAATGAGTCCTTTGCATATTCTATGAGTATAGATGTTTTCCATTATGTGGATATTGTTGTCATTGAACCAAGATGGGGTCTTCGTGACTGGGCCTCAACTACAATATTGTTCTTGCCCTTCATGTAATCAATGTTGAAGTTGTATGCTTGCAGTTTGATCACCCATTTTTGTTGTCTATCATTCAAGTCCTTTTGATTTAGGAAAAATCTTAGGCTATTGTTGTCAGTCTTCACGATAAATCTCCCGCAAATCAAGTATTGTCTAAACTTCACAAGGGCATGCATAATTGCTAACATCTCCTTGTTGTAGACTGAATATGTCCTTTCTATGTCATTGTGGTTCCTACTCTCAAAGGCTATGGGATTTTTATTTTGCATTAATAAACTTCACCTGATCCTTATCAACTATGAGAGGTTGTGTCGTGGTGCCCAAAATAATCTGGTCTAGACATTGATACTCAAATATCGTCATCATACATTGCTTCCATGTGTTGTAGTTGCGACTGTTGAACTTCTTATTGTTGTCCAACATGATGTTGGTCAAAGAGGCCATGCTTCACGCTTTTCGAGGCACAAAAAAAAAGATGATGGAAGGAGAAAGATGGCACAAAATTCGTGGCAACACACCCTGTACTGAGGAAGAAATCCAAACACGGATTTCGAGGCACAAAGAAGAATTTCTGCAAATTTAAAAAACGAAACCCTAGGTACAAAACAATACTTGAAATACTGATTACACAAATTCCAAGGCACAAATAAGGATAGAAAACAAGTTCAAATCCTGAGGCAAAAACAGATACAGCTGGCACGAATCCTAATGTACAGTTTTCTAACAGACCTAGAAAAAATGGACAAAGACCGAGAAATCTTCGCAAAAAACCCACAAAGAATATTTATGTAGATTTTTAATGCGTCCAAGAAACTAGAGGATTTTTCACAAACCCTTGGCGGCTCAATCCAAAAATTTTAGAAAACGCGTTTATGAGAAATGTGCTTAGAATCGCGGCCCAAATACAACACCAGAAGTTGCGTTTTAGAAACTAAAAAGAAAATACGAGATTCTTCAGAAAAATCGTGCCCAAAAAACGAGTTGAAAAACGCAGCTCCAGATGTCAAAAAAAAAGCACCCAGAAATTTTGAAATCACGGCTCCAAATTTCAGAAAAAAATCCTCAAAATCGCACCAAAAGAAACACCCAGGTCGTGGAATGCAAGCCGCCAAAATGCAGGAAAAAAAACAAGCTTAGAAAGAACGTCGCGCGACCACCAAAATCCCAGAAAGCGTGCCAAAAAAAAAACCTCGAACCAGAAAAACACATGCAAGAAGCGCACACAAAAAAACACGTGATTTTCAGCTCGAAAATCCTTTTGAAAGGAGACGTGAAAATACATGAAAATTTAATAAGCAGATTGCAGATATGCCAAACCTAGACATGCTCAAACAAAGACGCGCCCAAAAGTCACAAAATCGTGGCAAGAACAGGGTCGCGATTTTCAAGCTCATACGTGAGCTCTGATACCATAATAGCTTGGTAAAATAATCAGATAATCGGATAGATTGTATTTACATGAAAGAGTACCTAAATACAATACAAAGATGGAGATCCAATAATCACAGAGACGTGATTATAGACATAACTAAAAGAAAACAAAATACAAACAAATAGAGATGTGCATTAACATAGGAAGTGACTATAGTTCTAATAAATACAACTCCAATCCCTTCTCTTGAAGCATCGCAATATAACTCAAAGGGTGAGGAGAAATATGCTATTGCCAATACAGGGCAGGAACTCATCACTTCCTTAAGTTTTTCAAAAGCTATTTGCGCTCCGTCATTCCAAGTAAATGCTCCCTTCTTAGTTAGATCAGTGAGTGGTGTGGTGAGTTTTGAGAATCCTTTTACAAACCTTTGATAATAACTGCATAGCCCCAAGAACCCCCTAAGGTGTGTTAGGGTTTTGGGTTTTGGCCAACTTCAAACTGCCTTGATCTTTTCTTCATCCACTTTTACTCCTTGGGCACTGATCTTGTGTCCTAAGTACAAGATTTCCTCCATACCAAACTCACATTTGGACAATTTGGCAAGAAAGGAATGCTCAAGTATCTCTAGTACTTCATCTACATGTTTTAGGTGTTCCTCTAGGTCTTACTATAGATTAGGATGTCATCAAAAAAGACCAACAAGAACTTCCTTAGTTGCCCTTTGAAGATATGGTTCATGCAAGATTGGAAAGTGGTCAGTGCATTGGTTAGCCCGAATGGTAGGACAAGAAACTTGAAATGACCATAGTGGCACCTAAAGGCTGTCTTTGGTATGTCCTCCCCTAGCCTGATTTGGTGATAACCCGATCTTAGGTCAATTTTAGAGAAGTAGATTGCTCTGTGTAGTTTGTGAATAAGCTCATCAACTTATGGAATGGGGTATCTATTCTTTATTGTTTTCTTGTTTAATGCCCTATAATTGATGCACATCCTCATTGCGGCATCTTTCTTCTTTGAAAGTACAATGGATGAGGCAAAGGGGCTAGAGCTTGGTTGGATATGCCCCATTTCTAACAATTCTTTTATGCTCTTTTCAATTTCTTCCTTATATTTGTGAGGGTGGTGACAACTGGTTTTGATCCCTCTTCTAGTTCCATGGAGTGTTCAAAGCCTCTTTTAGGAGGGAGGCCAGGAGGGATGTCACTAAAGACCTTTTTATGCCTTTTTAGTAATGGTTTTATGTCAACATGGACTGATTTCCCTTTGGGAGTAGTTTTATTTAGGATCAAGCATTGGGCCACCCATTCTACTTGGTCATGCCTAAAGATTTTTTCCATCTTCTTGGCTGAAACTACCCTTGGGGACCCATCGGATAGACCTTGCAATAAAACCCTTTCCCCATTATGTATGTTCAAAACATATTTCTAGTTTTTGGAACTTCAGGTTGACATCCCCTAATGAGTGTAGCCAAGGGATGCCCAAAATTACATCGGTATCCCCTAGTTTTACAACGTAGAATTTGTCCTTGATTTGATGTTTTTTCATAGTGATGTTAAGTTGGGAGATCTTCTTTGTGCATGGTGCGGTGAATCCATCTGCTAGAGCCACCTTAAATCCTTTAAAGTCCTATGTTTCTAACCTCAGTCTTGCCACTAAGTTTTCATCTATAAAATTGTGGGTAGCCCCACTGTCAACGAGGGCTGTTACTTTATTACCCTTAATTTTCCCTCGGATTTTAAAGGGGTGATGTTTTGACGCCCTTGAGATGGAGGCCAAAGTTCCACACTCTTGGTCTTCATCATCGTACTTTATTCTCTTGCTTGGGTTTTCTTCCTTGGTTGTTTCTTTATTGGGTATTGCCTCTATGTTGTGGGCTTGACTTTTTCTCCCAGATATATGCCCTAGCTCCCACTTTTCTTTGCACTTGTAACATAAGTTCTTCCTTTTAAGATCCCTGGTATTACATTTGTGTCCTAGTCCCCATGGATCTTTGCATCTAAAACACATCTTTCCTTCTTGTCCTTCCTTTTGCTTACATATATGACCGGACTCCCAACTTTCTTGGCAATTGTAGCATAGTCTTTTCCTTCGGAACTCTTCTCGGGCTTCTTGGGAAAGGAATGGTTTCGTTTGTTTGTCCCTTCCATGGAAGTATTTGTCTTCCTTTTTTGAGTGGCCTCTCTCTCTTGTTTTGGTTTTAAGACATAAGGCTTTTTGGATTGCTTTCCTGAGTGTGGTGGGGTCGAAAGCAATTACTAGGCCATGGAGTGAGTCAGATAATCCTTCTATGAATAGGTAAGTGAGCCTCTCCTCGGATATTTCTAGGACCATAACTACTAACCTTTGGAATTCAGTGATGTAGTCCTCAAGGGTTCCCCTTTGTCTTATTCTTGTTAATTCTTTAAAGTGCTTTTGGGGGTGCGTTTGGTCAAACCTCTTAATGAGTAACTTTGTGAAGGCATCATAAGTCTTTATGTTTTGATGATTTTGGGTGATTAAACCATGGTGCCACCAATCATGGGCAATCCCTTCTAAGTGCAATATGGCAAATTTAATGGCATCCTCTTCTAACATTGGGTTGAGAGATAGGTAGGTTTCAAGTTTTTGAATCTATGAATGGGCTGGGATTTTATCTGATCTGTCAAAACTTGGGATGGCTAGCTTGCCTACAATACGTTGTAAATCTTGATTAGTTCAATTCTTCCTCTTCCTATGGGTCTTCCTTTTTCCAGCCTTACAATATACATTAAAAGGAATGCTCCTCTTGACCTCAGGGTCAAGCCTTGCATATGCTGCAGCAAGTTCATTCAATTCAGAATAAGATGTTTTAACTTCCTCTTCTTCCCTTGATGACCCTTCCCTAGATAAGAAGGGGGGCCAAGTTACTCTTGGGGTGGACCTAGCTGTGGTGTTATTTTCCGATTGGTTTGGGGTGGCTTCCCTCCCATTTCCTTGGTGAGACCTAAGAGCATCTATGGTAGCATTCATGTTTTGTAGGGCTTGGGTTGTTTGTTCCATGAAGGTTCTAAATTCATTTTCCTTTTGTTCCTCTCTTGTTTGGTCTTGGTTGTGGTTGTTGTTTTGAGCTATTCTCTTTTTCTCTCTCTCTAAGGCTCTCAAGGTTCTTTGGCTAACCATCAACTATTTTTCCCCTCAGGCTGGTAGAATCGTGCTCTAATACCACTTGTACTTTTTCCTGAAATCACAATTCCAAATGAAACCAATATCAGATTATAGTTAAAGATACAATTTCCTACTTAAAATTGAGATGATGTAAATCTGGTTATGGAGACCTGCAACCATGTTAGATGAATATGATATGAAATACATTTAATCCTAAGTCTAAGAAAGATTATATATAACAATGTAACAAGTGTCAAGGACTATGTGGGCTCAACCATAAAGAGGGGGACGTGATGAGGTGCCCCAAGTATCCTCTATCCTAAGCCCAACAGTAGGACCTTATCCTCCGTTGGCCTCATGTGGTCCTTAACCAATGGTCCTTAAACATCATCATGAGGTGGGCTACCTAGTGAGGGCTTTACACCATTCCCCTCCATCATTCCAAACCTTCCTCTCATGATTGAAGATCCCCTTTTATTTATTTCAACAATTGATTCAAGTGGGGATAGTTCGGGAGGCTGCAATAGGGTGTCCTAGATCCTCAACTCTAGGCCAAAGGATAGGACCTTATCCTCCTTGGCCTCATGTGGTCCTTAACCATCATCATGAGGTGGTCTCATGTGTTCCTTAACTGATGGTCTTTAACCATCATCATGAGATGCCACTCCTAGTGAGGAATCATTCACCGTTCTCCCTCCTTGCAGTCCTGCCTCATCCTTCCTTGACCAATCATTGCCAGAATCAGATCACTATTCATAACATCAATAATATAGGCTACATTGGCATTAACTATTAGTGTTTTAATTGGTATAATTGTATGTGTATATATTTGTTCACATCTATATTCATCTATTAAATAAGCATAGACAATTATCATTGCATACCACAAGGATAGATTACTTTATTTTTCTTCTGCAATGGTGTATGTTTTCACTACTATTGATGCCCAATTCTGATCTTCTATGCCTGGCTGCAAATGTATTCTGGAGGATGTCTTGCTGTCTAGGAGATGATTCAAATGCCTCCTTGCCTTCAGATGTCCTTCCTTTTATTCCTATGTTGTAATGTCCCCACTCTAGTCAGTGTTCAGGTGCAGTGGAGTTAGCCTTTTTCTTGGACCCTCGTGGGCTGACAGGACTTGGTTAGAGGGTCAGTGTCCGTTTGGTGGGTATTGCCATTCCCACCTCTTTCACCTCAGTATTGGTACCAGTGCAGGCAGATGGAGTTCAGTGTTCGTCGGCTTCTAACGTCACGACATTATACTGAGTTTGGAGGAAGTTATGAGTATTTCAGTGGTTAAGTTATGTATTTAACTTAAATGATTAAATATAAAGTCAAATTGACTTTATAAGGAAAACGCCAATTAAATATAATATAAAGTAATAAAAGATTACTTTATAAAGTGATATTAAAATCACTTAAAACCCAGGAAAGTGTGCCTAAGTATTTTTGGGAAAAACTATTGAAAGTAAATTAAAATACAATTAAATGTATTTTAATGAGGAAATCATACTTTCTTGGAATACGTGCCTTTTGAGGAGTATAAGGCAAATCATTGCAAGTCGACCTAGTATCTTATTATCATTTGACATTGCAATTTCTTATTTCTCTGTGATTTTGTCTGAGACAAGTTTACTAGAGAATTTCACCATTGGAGAAATGACATATCTTCAGTGTTTGGCTACTTTGAGGTTGTGAGACACCAGCCAAATTGTTGCATTTTGGGAAGGCTTCATTCTGGAGTCTTCAGTGATCTTCACCAAAGTTTATTTGAGCAGGGTTTTAGTTTGTAATAAGAAGAGGGCTGCACATCTTGGATACCATCTTCAACAGTTTTATTTGCTTTCAATAAAGAAGATTCAGCATCTTCTCAGACCGTACAATTTGCATTGGATGGCATGACTCCTGGAAATGGGCGTATGGAACTAGAGGCAGAAACGCCTCTCCTTTTGGCCATTTCTTTGCTCTATATTAGGCGCCTACCTCTTCCAGCATACTTCCTCCAGTTTCAAAGTGGGAGAATTCAGATCTATGCCTTAGACGTGCTATTTCATCAATTTCAGCCATTTCTGCCTGGCATGTGCAAAAAATATTTATTTAAATATTTTGGAGAGTTTCGGGTATGTTCCTTGTATGCAATTTCATTGTATAAATCGCCAGATCTGTTATTAAGTTACAGTTTATCAGATTTAGCTTTAAATTCAGTTTTATCTCCATTTATGCTTGGATGTCCCTTCTACTTCTGTCTATAAACCCTTCTTAAAAATCATAAAAAAACACAAAAAGATAAGGAAAACAGCAGGGGTTTCAGAAGGAGCCAGCTGGGCTCATCTCATATGCTGGCTGAAGGTCACAATGTTTCAAGATATGAAATTGCCAAGGGACGTGAGTCTTTGTTAATGTCTTAGATAGGAATAGTTAATTTGATTAATATTATTCCTTGTGAAAATCGCTCCCTTTAGAAAGTCTGCCACCTTTAGCATCATTTATCTTGATCGCTGTTTAAGAGAGGTGTCTCTTGGTTTAAGCAATTAGCATCATTTAGTTAATCACATCCCTTGTTGAATAATTGCATCCCTTAATTACTTCCCATCGCTGCCTTGTAAGGGACGATAACCATGTTTAATCATTAACTATGAATCTTAGTCGATTCATGCTTCTAAATGGGTTTTAATGTATGATCGGAGGGCTCAGAAATCACAATCTGGTCTTTGTCCAACCTATATATGGGGTTGTAATTTGTGGGGGCATGGCATTTTCATCTCATAATACTCAATAAAAGACATGTCACGTCGAATGGCTGGGCTCAAGTGTTGAGGATCGATTCATGTCAATCTGTCTGAAGATCTTCGGC
This sequence comes from Sequoiadendron giganteum, assembly GCA_007115665.2. Lineage (NCBI taxonomy): Eukaryota > Viridiplantae > Streptophyta > Pinopsida > Cupressales > Cupressaceae > Sequoiadendron > Sequoiadendron giganteum. The sequence continues at coordinate 30,599,330 of CM021103.1, read as the reverse complement.
TAGAGATTCAATCTAAAAAAAAGGTAAAACATTTATATCTTTCTATTTCCAGATTTTAAGTTCTTATGCTGAATGTGCTGATTGCAGAACATTAATTGATTTCTATGTTTTCATATCAAAGTGGGATCTGCCATTTATATGTTATTGAGACACGTCTCTAAGAGACGTGTCTCATGAGAGGATGTGTCTCCACAAGTGGAGGCACGTCCACTCATGGGACGTGTCTCTTAGGGCGCGTGAGTTCTAAGAGAACTTACTAACATTCGTTAGTAATGCTAACACATAACCTCCTGTTTTATTTAATGCAGATCTTTAATATTTTATATTTCGATTTATATTAACATCATTTAATATTTCAAATTTATAAATATATATATTCATAAATTCGATTTTGCTTATATTTCAGAAATATAATTATGAAGAGCAATCTGATCTAATATAAATAAAGATAATGCTTTCAGCAATCAATATTTATATTTGACCTGAGCTATTATTCATTAACATCAAGGCATTATATTCAACATGACACCTTGCCATTCCGTCCTGTTGTGGTGGTATGAGTTATTCTCCCTCAAATGGGCCTGCCTCTTCTCTTTGTAAAAAATTGGCTTTGAATGTCTTCTTGGGTGGGTCAATTGAAATCTTGCCATTAGCTGAGTTACTTCCTTTTGCAAAAGGCTGATTGGATCTACCAGCATTCCGTTGTTGATTCACCTGCCTTAGGGTGTGAGCCAATTCTGCCATAGCATCTCTCATAGAGGATTGAAATTCTTTGTTTTCCCGATAACTTTATCCATGAATCTACATTAAAGTAGTTCCCACAGGCTGGCAAGAACTAGGCTTTGATACCATTGAAATATCTCAAATGGTATCTGCCCTAAAATTTGATTTCTGCCCTAGTTTTTTTATTTATTTTTCTGCACTTTTTCGATTTAGTTTTCTGCTCAAGCCCTAGGACTGAATTCTGATTTTTATTTTTAGAATGATAAACACATATAGACATCCAATAAACATATGCCAAACATATAGATATCATCAACTATGATAGCAACCATGAAAATCAACCATCCAAGTGTCAAACATAGGTCCAATAAATCTGATTTCTGATTAAAGAATCTGCTGCTACAAAATTGAATATTCTGGACTGTTTTTACAATGAATTCATGAGCTCAAACATGCCAAACATATGCCCAGATTTCTGCTCAACAAATCAGATCTAAAACTATGATTGTACATACCAAATATATGCAAAATAGTCTTCAAATATCAAACCCTAGCTGGGCGAATTTCTCCTTGGCAAGCGCTTAGGGTTTGCTACTCCAAAGTGGCGCCCGAAATTAGCTCCAAATCTGATTATGCAATGATGCTCCAAACCTGCAAATGTCTCCAATGAAGTGCAATTAGAACTTCATCATGAGTTCTCCACAAGATGAGCTAGGGTTTTGTCCAACTCACCACATTCACAAGGGTTTTCGTCCTTGGAATGAAGCCCAACCAAAGTTGCAGCCAAAGAGAAGAATCTCCAAAATGAAACTAAGATATGAATAGATGCCCAAATGACCTCAAATGTTCTTATATTTATAGCCACCTTTCCCCTCCAAATTTGGCCAACCTCCTTGAGGCAAAATATTTATTTTATTTGCTGTTTTTTTCTCCTCCAATCTTGGCCAACCTCAATAAAGTATTCTTATTTTATTTTATTAATTATTTTTTTATTTAATTATATTTTTTATATTCTAATATTATATAATATATATACTAGTGTTTAAAACACTACTGAAAGAGGGTGGATTTAGGGCAGGAAAAAGGGGAATTACATTCACTAGTAGACAAAAGTTTTCAGATGTCATCGAGATTGCATTTTCTCTCTCTTTATTTTTTCCATGGTCCTTCTGTAGGTCATTGATCTTTATTGGAGAACAATTAATCATAGCCATTCTTCACTGTTTAACCATCTGATTTAATCCCATTCCAAATTGGAGATTCAAGTAGTTTAATGTCTTTTTAAGTTTGCTCACCATAGCTTGAAGAAGGGGGGTGCGATATGATATTGAATGTTTCTCGGTAGGCACCACTTTCCTTACCAGGATCAATTGGATGATCTCAAATCCACACACTAATTTGCTTCATGCACTACAGTCTCAAGTCCTTAAAAGGACCAATAAGATTGAGTGGAGATGGAAGAAGCCACAAAGCATCGCAGGATGGGACAAACTTGCCTTATTTGATGCACCATTGCATATCTGACTTACCTGCTTAACTTTAAGGGATCTACCCATGGCTTCTGCCATTATGATAAAGATGTATGAGGAGATGGGATAGGCTTGCCTCAAGCCTTGGGAGCTCCTGGCAAAACCAGAAGGGAAACTATTCTCCAGTAGTACCAAAAGAATGGGAGTAGTGTAACAACTTAGGACCCAATGACACCAACGGTTACTGAATTTAAAATTCCTCAATCCTTTATTAATGTCTAATTTAATGATCAGTCTTAGTTTTCCCCATCTTTCATCTGGATGTAAGACCTTGCGCATGAAAAGGATGACCTCAGGTGTTTGTTTGCCCAGGATGAAACTGCCCTGCTCTTCTGAAATGAGATTAGGCATTAGTTATTTCAATTTCTGAGATGGTTGCAAATTATTTTTGAGTGATCATATAAAATATGCTGCATAATCTGTTTGTCCTGTACACTACAAAATACTTTGAATCCTGTTTGTTTGGAATGGGAGAGAGAAAAGTGGCATTAAGCTCCTTCAATGTTTATCTTCTTCTGCCCGGATTCATCTCCTGCCTTGCTTATGTCCTTGCCAACTATTAACCAATACCTTTAGAAGAACTCTGTTGCTTTCCTTAGTAGGCTGTGACCTGCAAAATAATTTATAATATTTTACCTATTTATCCCATTACTGCTGTCTAAGATGTGCACGAGATTTCATGCACTTTTTTTTGTATTTGGATGGGACAGGGCTGCAGGCCACAGCCGGAATAGAACCCTGGCAGATGGTTTGAAATGGCAATCGCTGTGCCAGAGAACTATTGCTCTCTTGGAAATATAGAGTGCTCTCCCTATTTGCTAATGTTCTTTTTATTTCTTTTAATTGCAGTGATAATGAAGAGGAAGAAGAAGACTCATTGGAGTTTGAGACAGGGTTTGGAAATGTCATTGTTGTTGACAATCTTCCTGTTGTGCCTCCTGAGAAGTTTGAGAAACTTGAAGGTGTTGTTCGTAAGATTTTTGGCCAGATTGGAACAATCAGGGACAGGGGTCTGTGGATGCCAGTTGATCCTGAGACACAAAAGACTAAAGGTTATTGTTTTATGGAGTACAACACTCCTCAGGTATGGTTTATAGACCTCCATATTGGTATGAATGCTTTGTATTGACTCATTTTTCAAATAGACTGGATAGTTTTAAGTTATACATAATGGCATATAGAAGTTAAAATTTGTAGTAATTTTTTAGTGTTTGTTTTTATATGCAGAGAACATTTTGTTCTTGACTTGCCGATTGCAACCTTCTGCCTAGCTTTTTAAAGGTTTTATATCCTAGATGAAATCTTTAATTTTTATTTTAAGCAAGAAGATTGTGTTGATGCTTTCACTCTTTTCTTCCTGTGTAACTATTGTAGCTAATATTTTCCCATTTTGCTTTTTGATTGGTGCAGGAGGCACAAATAGCAAAAGATCAAACAAATGGATATAAGCTGGACAAAGCACACATTTTTGCTGTTAACATGTTTGATGACTTTGAGAAATACATGAAAGTATCAGACGAGTGGGTTCCTCCTGAAACGAAGATATATTCTCCCATTGTATGTACTTTTTATTTTCTGTTTGTATATGGAAAAGTTGGTCTGTTTGGATTCTTCACGGTTCAAAATATATTTTGAAGTCGTAGAAAAGTTCTACCTGAAAATTCACTTTAATGAATCATTAAATATCACTATTTATGCCCTGCAAGTTCATCGTTCACTTCTGTTTTCTATTGGCAACATCATAGCTTATCCTAAATTATTCAATTCACACAAGAATTGATCAGAATGTTCATTCATAAGTATTTACATCTTGAAAACTTAACTTTTGACTTTTGATTGTTGTTAAGTGTGAATCATCTGCTAACAAGTTTGACAATGTAGTGTTATATGCCCTGGAATTCTTAGCAATCTTGTTTTGCATTTATCAATTGAAGTATTGTTATGTTGCAGGAAAATTTACACCATTGGCTTACGGATGAGAAAGGACGCGACCAAGTTGTCATTCATGCTCAGTCAGATACCGAAGTTTATTGGAATGATGCTAGGCAATCAAAGCCTGAATTAGTGTATCGCCGTACAGTTAAGTAGATCATGGCACAAGTTGCAGAATGTTTTTATCTAGTGCAGAGTGACACAATGGCTGCTTTATATTTTCCAGTCTATTGAAGCTTAGAACCTATTCTTTTGCAGCATTGGACTGAAAGCTTCGTTCAGTGGTCACCACTTGGAACATACTTGGCAACTCTTCACAGGCAGGGAGCAGCTGTTTGGGGAGGTGCTATCACATTTACCAGATTGATGCGTTTCGCACATACACAGGTTTTTTTGGTGCAAAGTTTACTTGGGTGGCTGTGAAGCAATATAATTGAGAATTATTTTTTGTTGTGCTGTTGAGAATCTTTGATATCACATAAATATTTAATAGAAATCATTCTTTTGTTAATTGTAGAATAGAAATATGACTTATCTCCTATATTCTTCTTTTAGGTTAGATTGATTGATATATCACCCGGGGAGAAATTCCTGGTAACTTACAGCAGCCATGAGCCTAGTAATCCAAGAGACACACAGGTATTTTAGCAGTGGGGATACTATATGACTAAATATTTCAGAAAAATACTGTCTTCTAATTCCGAAACATGGATGAGATATTAAGTACAGGCCATTTTTTAATATATTTTATTTCAAAGGTCTTGTGAATTTTCTCTAATACTAGAATGCCTTTTGTTCAAGAGGGTTACTTTAAACATCTTTGATATGAGGACTGGTATTGTAGCGAGAGAATTTAAAGGAAGTGCTGATGATTTTGCAACTGGTGGAACTGGAGGAGTTGCTGGCGTGTCTTGGCCTGTATTCAGGTAATTCTTTGCAATTTGTTATAGTGTTAGTATATCAAATGTTTAGTATTGTTGTTGCTTGTATCTCTTACTTAACAGCGACTGTTTCTCATTTGATGCAAATCAAATCTGACCAGATGGGCAGGTGGCAGAGATGATAAATATTTTGCCAGGATTGGAAAAAATGCCATCAGTGTCTATGAAACAGATACAATGGGTCTCCTTGACAAGAAATTCCTCAAAGTTGACAACGTAATGGATTTCAGTTGGTCTCCAACAGATCCAATACTATCACTGTTTGTGCCAGAGGGAGGTGGTGGAAACCAACCTGCACGAGTGAGCTTTTTAACGTTGTTACTTTGACAAATCCTTTACATTTATCAGTTTATAATCAAATTGTATGCTTTCAGTTAAAAGTTCTATCTAAGAATATTGAACAAGTAACGCATATTACTATGCTTTATAGGGCCCTGGCTTAGATAGTTTTATTAAAGAAGTGCCATTTCTCTCAGGTTAGTCTTGTGCAAATTCCTGGAAGGGAAGAACTGAGGCAGAAAAATCTCTTCAGTGTAAGTGATTGCAAGATGTATTGGCAAAGCAATGGAGATTACCTTGCAGTAAAAGTGGACCGGTATACAAAAACCAAGAAAAGTACCTACACTGGCTTTGAGCTTTTCCACATCAAGGAAAGAGATATTCCCATAGAAGTGTTAGAATTAGAAAACAAGAATGACAGAATTGTTGCGTTTGCTTGGGAGCCCAAAGGGCACAGGTTTGCTATTATTCATGGAGATGGGAATAAACCAGATGTCAGTTTCTATTCAATGAGGAGCCCTAATAATGTCGGTCGGGTTTCTAAACTCGCCACTATTAAAGGAAGATCAGCAAACGCACTTTTCTGGTCTCCTATTGGGCGCTTTATTATTTTGGCAGGGCTGAAAACTCACAATGGGCAGCTTGAATTTTACAATGTGGATGAACTTGAGACAATGGCAACTGGCGAGCATTTCATGGCAACTGATATTGAGTGGGATCCTACTGGAAGGTAAAGTTTTTTATTCCCAATGTTACATAGTTATCCCTGTGTTTTACTGCTTTGTGCTTCTCTGATAGCTGCTGATACACTGTCTATTTATAGATATGTAGCAACATATGTTACAACTGTTCATGAGATGGAAAATGGCTTCAACATATGGTCATTCAATGGAAAGCTATTATATCGTGTTTCTAGGGATCATTTTTACCAGGTGAGAACCCAAAAGCATGTTGAAAGCCTTGTTGCACTAGTTAAAAGTAGAGGTTTTATAGCTCTGTATTTATATATGCCTTTACTGTAATTCACAGCTGTTATGGCGCCCAAGGCCACCCTCTCTATTGAGTCCAGAAAAAGAGGAGGAGATTGCCAAAAATTTGAAGAAGTATAGCAAGAAATATGAGGCTGAGGATCAGGATGTTTCATTATTGTTAAGTGAACAAGACAGGGAGAAACGAAAGAAATTGCAGGAGGAATGGCAGGGCTGGGTCAATGAATGGAAACGTCTACGTGAAGAAGAGAGATTCCTTCGACAAGCATTGCGTGATGGAGAGCCCAGTGATGAAGAAAAAGAATATGAAGCAGAAGAAGTGGAAGCTGAAGAGGTATTAGATGTTACAGAAGAGATTGCTTCATATGGTTTTGAGGACTAAATTACTATAAAATAGGTTGCTGATGTCAACCCCATTTCAGGAAAGTATACAATTGTGCCTTTCTGCAGGCAGATGTCTCAGATTGTGCGGTATTTTCTAAATTTTTTATGGCGGAAATACTTCGAAATTTTGTTTTAGTTGAGTTGTAAAATGCCGAAATTTAGCATGAAAAAACTTCCGTAAGAAATCTTTTGTTCGTTTGTTGAATGGTATATCCCTAGAGGTGGTTGCATTATCACATTTTATTCAACTTCAATTAAGAAAAATACGTAAGTAAAAATTTTATCATGGAAGACGCATTCAAGAAGTGTCAGGTTATTAGATACTTCTTGGGGGAGTTTGTATGCTTCGATTACATATTTGTATCACTGAAAGCTTAACTAATTGATGGTGACTTTTCTTGGCCATGTTGATTCCTTAATGAGGTGAGTAGTAGAAGTGTTAGGTGCCCTTCTTGTCAAGGGCAACTTTTAAATTTGGCTAGGGGCGTTGAGCAAGTCTTCTTCCTGCATGAAAGTGCAAGTGGCTTGGTGGTGAAAAATCTCACTAATCATAAGTAAGTTTTAAGTTCTAGTGTCAAGCCTATGTGATATTTTCATTCATGTATTTATAATTCATTATAGAAACAAATACATTATTTATTGCAAAGTAGCAGAAAAATAATTAAAATTAAAATTTATATAAATACGTAAAATGAATCAAATAACTCTTGTACATGATAGCAGACAAACACTCCAAACTCTTGGAAATGAATATAAACCTTTACATTATTCAATAATTTGAACTTCTTTAGTGAAAATGTTAGTTTATTCAATATTTAGGTAATAAACAAACTTCGTTACTTATCAGCTTTGGCAGGGATGAAGTATAAAATTGTTATTGGCTATTCAATCATTGAAGAGTTTGATGTTTAAGTAGAGTGAAGAGAGATGAAACACCTTGTACACAAAACTTCTCTACATAGTATATTATCTTTGTATCATGATTGGGATAGTAATATGAATTGGCTAAATAAAAGAAATATTTCAAGAATTATATTTTAATCTTGAGGCCATAAATTAAAATAATATCATTCAATAATTTTTAATGATATTAAATTTGAGAATAAAATTGGTACAACATCAAAGAATATTAAAGTTGAGAATGAAATTATAACATCAATCAAATTTTTGGCAAATATTTCCACAATTGACCAATTGTTAGATAAGGCATAAATGCATATTTTATTTTTTTAAAGTGCTTCACTGTTTTGGCACTAGGCAATAGAGGAAGGTGGTGCAATTATCTCGTCCTTTGTGTGATCATTTCACTTAAGGAAGGTCAATGGCACAGGATATTTTGAGCATGATAATTAAATACATCATGAAAGCCTAATCAAAGTCAAGCTCAATACATTGACAAAAAACATCTCTATTGAGCATTGTCCTTATGCTACCACACTTGCATTTCACCTACATAAATCTTTTCCCCATGTTACCCTAACCCTTGGTTAGAGTACTAAGTCTTCACGTTTCAAAAAAAAAAATCTTGAAGTCTTGTAGCTTTTCACCTCTTGTCAAATTTTCATGTCTCTTAACATCTTTGTTTAAGAATCTCAAAAGTTTTCTATGTATTTCATGCATATCAAAGCATTTAACCTAATCAGGAACATATCGGAGGATTTTCAATCACTATGAACTCTTCGAGTCAAAGGTTCCTAGCCCATAAGGAACTCATTTTTAGCAAAGTTGTGGGCGATTCTTATGACATCGCAAACTTGGCTAGTTCTAAAAACCAAAGGAACTTCCAAAAAGTTCCTACTGACACTGGCAAAATGGTTGAAGGAAAGAAAAAGGAAGAATATATTGGGAGTTCCATAGGTTCTTGGAACACTTGGAACCTTCGATAAATTCTTAGAACGTAGGTAGTTCCCAAAGATCTCTCATACTTCGAAAAATAAATTAAAGAAGGAAGAGGGTCCTTAGTTTCTGGTTCCCACAAAACCTCCAATGGTTCAAAACATAAAGATTGAAGAGTTTAAAGGCTCATAAAGAAGTAGAAAGAAAGCAAAGGGAGATGTTGGAGGGTTCATAAGTTTTGGGAACCTACAAAACCACTAATATGTTCCTAGTTCCTATTGAAGCCCCAACACTTAACATAAAGCAAAGAAGAGAAAAAAAAACTTGTTTATTCGTTCTCAATAACCGAAGGATATCCAACAAAGAGGAGAAAGATAAAATTGTGGTGTTATAAATAGGTTTTTCCTATCATTTGGGCAAGCACCAAGTTGTGAAGTAAAGGAGCCAATATTCTTGCATGTTGGAGTCCTATTCTGAATACGATTATTCTAAATTGCCTTCAGACTCCTTCGAAGACCCATCATCAATTAAACATGTCCATTGCCCATTTAAAGGTCATTCATGAAAATTCTTCCCTTCTATAAAACTATTTAGTTGCTTCCATGCCCTAGTTTTTCACAAAACTATATTTTCCACCCACGTTTCCCTCTAAAAACTTGTTTTATCCCCTCATCAATCCAAATAGAATTTGCATGGAAAAAATGAAATATGCCTATCAAGGTTTCAAGAGGGGGCCAATTTTAAAGAATTCCCTATCCAAAGTTGGAGATAGTTGATTAGGGTATATTGGCTTAGAAGAATTTTGTTTACACATGTTGAAAAACCCTAGATCAAGGATGGCCAAAGCTACTTTCCAAAGTGGGTTAGCTCATGTTGGGGGCTTCCCAACTATTGTGTAGTGCATAGACTTAGTGTTAATATGTGTAAATATTACAAGCTTGATGAAAGGGAAATAAGAAGTGCAGATAACATGTTGATAGCCAAACTGGATGGGCCATCAATAAGCACCATGTTGAGACTTCCCTAATAGAGAAGAATATGCAAATGAGTGTGGAAAGAGCTACAAATTATTTCCTTGATCGAAAGGACACATGCCTGAACAATATCACTAAAGCTTGGTTCAAGAAACCAAGAAGGAGAAATCCAAGCTGCCCAAAAACCTCCTTAGGTCTCATTTTAATGAGGATATATCTAACATCATAACCTTGCTGCACAAAGTTAATGGAGATAAGGAAATCATCTCCTTTGAATATTGGGTGTGTTAATTCATCATTGTGATAGGATATGAATCAATATGTTGATTGGGGAAAATTAATGTGATAACTTGTACAATGAGCTCATAAATTTCTAGAACACATAAGAATTTCATATGATCCTAGTATGCACCCATGGCCTAGACTACAAGAAGTAGGAGTATATGAAGAAATTGTTCAAATATATGATTTATACCCACAATTACAATTGGACATTAACAACAAACACTTTAGAAGGGTAAATGATGCATTTACCATGCTTATAGTTAGAGAGCTTGATGTTAACATGGGCCAAAAAATTTCCCCTAAAGTTGCAAATTTGATTAAGTTTGTAAGATTTTATTTAGTTTCCAAGGTTTTCTTATAGAAGGATAGGAGGTTTTGATGAATATCCTTATAAATTACATAGACATCCATCTAATCACTGAGTTCCCATTGAGATTTGTAGACAAATGGAGTTAGTAAATAAGAAGTGCAAAGACTTGAAAAAGGTAATGTATATGCTCCCACTAGGATTATCTTATTATGTTTTCCCATCTTTAGTTGAATTCCAAAATGTAGAAAGGTCTTTGGTGAAGATATCCATATGACAACAAAGACTATGCAAAGAATAATTTATATCTTGAAAAATAAAATTCATCATCTCCTTCATTTGGAAGATTATTGGGAGGACTGTGAAAATGATTTTGAAGTAAGAAAAAAATTGATTAGTCTAGATTGACTGTGCAACAAATGAAAGATTACGAATTGGGATGGGATATTGAAGGGATTGAAGATGATGGTTCAAAAATGATTGATCAAGTTTATTTAGAAACTCTTCAATTTGAACCACTTACACCCATTAATTGAAGTAGTAAAGAAGTAAAGGAAATAAAAAAAAGGTCTTTCTTTGTTTTGAGTAAATCTAAGAAATGGCTAGATGGAAAAAGAACTAAACACCCTCTAGGGACTTCATCCAAAGGAGAAAAAAAAAATAGAGAAGCCATTTGGAACATCTACAACCATAACCAATGTTAATATTCCTAGGACAATATCAAGTATAGTTGGGGCCAGTGGAGGAGATGATGAAGAACCTAAGAAAGGGGTAAAATTAAAGAGTTCATGTGCTCAAGATGAATATAAAGATACAAAGAGGTTGTTTGTAAAAAGAGGAAGTATAAAGATACAATTGGAATTGATTATGATGTGGTAGCTAAATTGTTATATGGGACTACTCCCAAACCAAAAAAGCCATTGCTTCAAGATTGATGATCAATCCATCAAGTGATCAATATTTGGAAATAGCCAAGCCTATTAATAATAATAATAAAGAATATATTGCATAAGATCACTATCAAGTGTTGAGTTGTCATTGGCCCTTTAACTCATGAAGGAGATATCCATAATTTTTAAATCTCAACTACTAAACTTGTGTATAGAACAAAGAAATAGAAGGCTACTAGGGAGCAACTTGAAGAACGCGTTTAAATTTTGGCATCTACATCAAGAATATTCTAAATATTTCAACACAACCAATAGTTGGGCCCTTAGTTTTGGGTGATACTGATATATGAAGTACTGATAAAGATGCAATGGAAATATTAAGCAAATATCAAGCATTTTGGAAAGCCTTTGAGGATTAGGTTGAACAAATGACACTAGATGGACTCTTTTGCATTGAGAAATCAATAATGTTGTACAAACAAACCGAAGAGAAAACTAAAGAACTCAAAAATGAGCTTCAACTGATTAGAAAAGAAGAATCTATATGACATCTGGTAGTAAAAGATATAGAAGAAATGTCAAAGATGGACATTAACACATTGTTTTTGAATAAGGAAAAAAGAGGTTTTGAAGGGACCCCGAAACCCTTTACAAGCAGATTTTGAATGGATCTGGAACCCTAAACTAGAAGGTTGTCAAAACTTAAAGACATGAAGGCACAAAAAACCAAGGATAAAAAGGCAAACAAACAGCCAACAACCGGCCAAAAACCAGCTCCCCCAACTAAGAACCATCAAGATTTACATTTAGAATTGCTCTTGTGGGAGCAAAGAGTCATGTCAAAAGGAGGTTTAGAGGACATATCTTTTTTTCCCTTTACAGTGATCCAACCCTCTTCCACTTGTGCTACCTTAACAAGCCAAGACAACGCACCATTATCCTTAAGAGGAAAGCCAACAACCGTTGTCTTAAAGATTATATTTGTGTTCCTCTCAGCAGGCGTGGCCGAATCTGGAGAGCCACCCGAGATGATAGCCAAAGCACTATCACAAGAAGTGGTAGCCAAAGGCCCACTCTCAAACTCAAAAGTGGGCACAACATTGTTATCTTGCAAAGCATCAACAATTCCGCCATTAGAGACAGACGGAGAGGAAGCCTCAAGGCCTTGTGATTCCTGAGCCACAACCTTAGAGAAGCTCCTTAGTTGCTCAACCTTCTTCACAATCGTGCAGTGTTGTGGGGAAGCATTTTTCCACCATGTAGCCTTCCTAGCTTATTTCTCAAAACCACATTGAGCAGCAGCATGGACTGTTTTAAAACATCTCCTACATCGAAAAGGAATCCCCTCATAGTCCAAAGCTTGGACCCAAGAACTCTTAGAAGTTTTAAGTAGAATATCGGCAGGGAACCCTTTTGAAATATCCATTTCAACCAATATGCGGGCAAAGGTAGAGTGAAACATATCAGAAGATGTTTCATCCACAAGCAAAAAATCACCAAGAGCCTCACCCACTTCCTCTAAAAGGGAGTCAGTCCATAAATGGAGTGGAAGATTAGGAAGCCGAACCCAAATCGCAATTTTATTGAAGGTTTCAGAAGAAGGGTTGAAATCAGCATGCCAAGGCTTGATCATCAACAAAAATTTATCCTCCCAGCTAAAAAAGTGATTACATAGAATTTTGTTTCTATCCACATCAATATCAAATTTAGCAACAAAAAACCCCTTGGCCATTTAACACATTGTTGATTGAGAAGATTTTGGTTAAACTTGAAGAATATAATATTGCAACATGGATATGAAGCATTGAATGAAAAATTATAGCTATCTGATAGGCTATAAATGAAATGAAGAAACTACTCAAAGAAGTTGATTATATTAGGTCTAAAATGATAGTAAATTGTTTAGCTATGAAAGTAAATATCTTTAAGGAGAATGTTTCAAATTTGGAAGACAATCAAGTGACCAAATAGATTTTCAAAGACTTTGTCTCTAAAGAATTGTTTAATCGGGAAAATGCTTGTGCCAACATGATGACCAAATTTTCTATAGTGTCAAATGTAGTAGGTAGTTTCCACAATGAATTGTCGATCATGGAAATGAAGATGAAGGAAATTAAGGATTCTTTGTCAGCTTGGAAGCAACATCTATTCAATATTGTGGTTCCAAAAATGAATTCCTCAATAGTTGTAGTAAAAGGATACATAAATTACAAAAGAACCTCTTCATCCTCAGACAAGACATAATTTGCAAAGGATAATGTGTTAGTCAAAGAAATTTGAAGAGTTTTTAATAAAATTTATTTCATAATTTGTAAAGTCATTTTCATAAGACTTATATATAACTCTTTTATAAATTTATGTTGGATAAAGATGGACTATTATTTCACAATAAGCTATAAATTAAAGTTAGTTATAAGTTAGAAAAGAAAAAAAGCTTCTAAATATGAAGCTTTTTCTTTTATAAAGGGACTTTTTGGCTTCCATAATTTTGGGTTGTAAGTGTTGGAGTTGTATATCTCTTTTCAAAGAAATCAAAGGTAGAATAAATTTGTATTAGAATATTGTCATTGATGTCAAAACGCATAACATATTGTAGTCATTGATGTCAAAGGAAGAATAAAGTAAATCGTCCAAGGCCTTTCAAGATAACCTACAATTGTGACCACTTTCAAGAGTTATATGATCTAACAATGGACTTGATAAAGGATAGATGTATACTTATAATCTAAAGAAGATAATGCTTATAACCTCTTAAAGTAGTTCTTATGAAAATGAATATATCACAATGAAATTATTTTATATACACAATGATCTTATAGACAATGGTAATTTGAAAATGCTTTTCTTAAAATCAACTCTTCGTAATATCAAAACTAAACATTAAATCATTGTAGCCGACCTTATTTTGGCACCTAAGTCTAAGTGCATCTTTATATATGAATTGACCAAGTAAAGAGATGCAGTATAGCAATTATGTGGAGCAATGAAGGGAGTGATTTATTCATGATTAAAGGCAGTTATTAAAAAGGGCAGCAACTATGTAAATGCAGCGATTAATCATGAATAAAGGAAATCACCCAATTTAAAAAGGATAAAATTCAGTGTTCCTTAATGTGTTGAATGTAATAATTAAGAAGAACAAAAAAAAGTACCAATTAAAGTGATTAAAGTTTCTAAAAGGCAGCGATTGAGTTTCAAAAGATGGAGATTAAGGAATGTTAACAAAAAGGTATGTCCTTTTGAAAAAGAATGACTCTCCATTTGTGGTCACACTCCTCCAAAGTAGGAGAAGATATTAAATCATATTGAATAGTATGGATTGAGATAGTAGTGAGAGAATAACAAACTCAAGTAATCTTGTATAAAGGAAAGAATATTATTTGATAGAAGGCAAATTATTGTGAAGTAGAATGTATGTGTGCGCATATTTGTGAAGGTGAATGCATATGAGATATGTATAAAGAATATTTATAATGAATTTAAAGAGATATATTTATGTAAATTTGAAAGAACAGTTTATAGCAATTCTTTGTGAAGAGTTTATGCAAAGATAAAGGATAAGTTTATGTAGAAATAGAAGAGGGTTTATGGCAGATCTATAGAGAAGAATATAAGCAGGTTTGAAGAGAAGAACTTGATTTGAATGTGATTTTTCATCATCCATTAAAGAGGACATTCACAAGAAGATAGTGATCTCATTGTATAGATGGTTGGTGCCTTAACAAGAGATTGGTGTCTCTTACTAGGTTGGTGCTTAGTTGTGGGGATTGGTGTCTCTAGTGGGTTGGTGCTTACAAATTGCATAAGAGAGGATTGATGTCTCCTATAGGTTGGTGCCTACAAAGATTGTAAAAGAAATTTATATAAGCATTATTTTGCCATGGTTTTCTCCTATAAGGGTTTCCACGTAAATTGTGTGTTAATCTTGTGTTGCATAATTTTTAGATCTTATGTGAATGATATTGTGCAATTGATATCATTGTGGTTAGATTAAAAAATTAAAAAGATTGTATTATATTGATTCACCCCCCTCTCAATATAATTGTGTACTCATCAAGTTGAATGGTATTGCTCAAGTATTTTGTGGGTTATTTGTTCTTCACGTGTTGAATGATTTTTTTTTTATCTCCCTTTAATCAAATTATGAAATCATTTAATGTTATTTATGAAACCATTTGTAACATGCAATTGTTGATAAATTCAAAGTATTCATAGAGTTCATTATTTTCTATTGTACGTTAAGATATTTGCGGTATTCACTATAAAATTCTGAGAAGTATTCTCTTTCGATTGCAATGAAATTATTTACTGTTTTAAATTGCATGCAAGAAACTTGAGTCAATATTCATAGGTTTATTGATTAGGTTTCTACCAAAGTCTATATTCTTTGTTGTTCTTTTGAGACCTTTTGGTATTTTTGGGTAAAAAATTCAACCAAAAATTAAATCTTTATCATACGAGGGAGTTCCCTTCTTAATGCAAAGGTAGGTTGTCTAATCATTGCAACCTTATCAATTGTTGGCACAATTTTCACTATCTTTTTGGGTATAATAGAGTTAATTTTAAAAGTATTTATTACAGTGAAAATCTATATACCAACACCACAAAAGATTAAAAACCCATTATTTCAAGGAAAATAAAAAATAAATAAAATAAAAATAGAGGAGGAGCTCTTTCATTGATAAAATCAAAAACTTCATCATAGTGAAAAGAGGTTTTTGACCATCTAAATTATCTCCAAAATAGCCTTCCCATCTTTGGTTTAAATTGGGAAGCTACAAAGAAAGGTATGCAACCATATGACCAATTAAATAATAAAAATATGTAGATAAAATTTATAGAAATAATGTGTATACATTATGGCACAATATAAGAAGTAATTTGCTGTAGGTGCCCATGAGAATAAGGTGTTTGGAAGTGAGAGCATATGTGTCCACTCTAAAGTGGATAACTCCATTGAAATCAAAGAGGTGAAGCCTTACTAACATTTATAAAATTTGATAAAGATAAATAGATATTTTTTAGAATTGAAAAGAATTAGAGGCACCCATTGCTATAAAATAAAAATAATAATCACATAATTTAAGTTTTATAAAAAAGAAAACATACAAGGTTTCCTCAAAAAACTATAAGACTTCATTAGTGGCTTCTCCAATCTTTCTCAAGAAAATGAAAATATATTTAATAACCATTTGAGCACACATAAAAGCTTTAAAAAAATAGAATAATTAGACAATAAAATCCACATACTATCTCATAATTTTTCTATTGTATAATGATCTCTTTCTCTCTCACACACACATGCATGCACAAACATTTTTTGATTTAGTAAGAAAAATCACATGTTTTTGAAAAGATAAGCAGCATTTTTAGGGTGTCGTACCCTTCACAAAGAGCCCAAGGGGCCAAAGAAAAGCATAGTTAAAAAAAAAGATTGAACTATAGGAACAACCAGAAACAACTGACAGACAGCTGTGAAAAAACAAAGAGATTAAGCAACCCCCGAAATAGAGGGTTCAGAGATGGCTCCACGAGCCCGAGACCTAGAAGCAGACACATACTTCTTCTTCTGAAGAACAACCGACCAAGGAGGCTCGAAAACAGGAAACGAGGAGAACGGTGAGAGGATCGACTCCACCTCAGCGACCACAAGACCACCGAGCAGCGAGGGCATTGGCAACAAGGCAGCCGAGAACGGATCAACAAGCGGCTCAGAAGAGGCACCCAACAAAGGGCAGACAGGGTCAGACAGAGCACTGACAGCAGGTACAGGGTCAGACAGAGCATTGACAGTAGGAGCAGGGACAAGCCCAGAAGTGTCAGCAGAAGGGTCCGACACAACAGTGTCAGCAGAATGGTCTACAGGAGGAGCTAAAGAAGAGAGTTCTGAGAGAGTAGTAGAAACCTCCGAAGAAGAACCCACCGTGAGGTGATCAAGGAGAGCATCAGTCCACCAAGTCACAACGCCCTTGCAATGGGCATGAGGGAAATCCGAGGCCAAGTGACCCACCAAAAATCATCTCCTACACCGAAAGGGGAGGCCCTCGTAGTCTAAGAGCTGCTTCCAAGGTCTGTCCTCCACCAGCAAAACAACATCCCCATGGAGAGGTTTAGAGATATCCAGATCAACAAGCATTCGAGCGACCGTGGTGTGTCCAAACTCCCTAGTTGTAGAATCCACCAACAAGAAACGACCAATGGTATTGCCGATGGCTTCGAAGCAAGATTCCTCCCAGAATTGGAGAGGAAGGTTAGGCAACCAGACCCAAACAGGTCTGGTATTCAACGGTTCCATAAGGGGGTTGAATGAGCGAGCCCAAGGACTAATGGACAGGGAATGAATACCCCACATCCATCCTCTATCCAAAACACAGCTTCGCTCACAAGGGGAGCCAAAGGTTGCAATCAAGAAGCCCCTAGTGCTAGGGTAGAGCTCGATTTCGCCAGCAACCAAAGGCTTCCAAGATGCCTGCACCCAAGCATGGAGGTTTGGGAGGGATGGCCATAGACCATTGAACCTGCAGACCACACCCGTTTTCAGGTAGTACTCCTCATTCTCTATAGTCTCAGGCCCACAAACCACCACTAGGGATTCCAGGGCACAAGGAATAGACCTCTGAGGAGGCCGAGCACCAACTCTAGCAGCTTCAGAAAAGGACTTAGCCTTTCCCGCAAAACACCCAGTAGTAGGAGGAGCACACCCACTAGCAACCATCGAGGCAAGGGAGAGACGAGAGCCCCCAGCAGAAGGAACAACACACACCTCTGCCCCAAGATCACTGCCGACAACACCATAGGTCGGAGAGCCAGCCAAAGGGAACACATAAGGGACACCATCCCCAGTGCCAGAGGAGAGAGAGCCCACACCGGAACCCTCAGATGGGCGCACACTAGCAACATCCACCCCCCCAGCCACATCAAGACCAGATGTAGCGAGCCGAAGCGGAGCAGAGCCCTCGGGCCGTCGCAGAGAGTCGTTCCCGTTCTTCTCGCCTACGCACATTTCAAAAATTTGAAATAGAAAAATCACATGTTATCTACTTCTAACTTTCTCATTTTATAATGTTTAAATGAATAGCTTATACAAAATTGAATTTAAATCACTCTTTTACACTTATGAAGAAATGATAGCTTTAGAGTGCTTATATTTATATACTCTTAAAAATGGCTAGCATGATAACATAGAAGGAAATATCATATTACATGTTTATAACCACAACATATTTTTTGAGGCAACATAGGCCTAGAACATTGTTTATAAGAATTTTTGATCCAAACCTATTTAAGACATGCACATAGGATCAAATGATCATGAATTCACTCAACCTAGAGCTATGAAATAAATCCTAATACAAAAATTATGTTAAAAATCCATAGTCATTCAAATGGTTTTATCTCATTTATTATGTATTTCTTCTAAATATGGTAATCATGAATAAGTTTTGAAATTATAATACCATTCCATAAAATACAAATACTAATATTTTTTAATGCCATCTACTAACTCAAAAGTAATAATTGTTTACTTAATTAACACATTTTCTCAATGATGAAAAAATGCATTTATTCATGGGAATTGTTAACTTATGTTAGTCTTAGGACTTGTTATCCTTTGGTTAAAACGAAAGCTCTTTATTTTTTATATTTTGTGTCTTGGAGTCTTATGATGTTTTCCTTTTGTCAAAATTTACATGTTTATCATGGTCCACAATCCCAAAATTTTCTAAGTGTTTGAAACAATCAAAGATTTTAGGGTCACTGGGAACTCCTTTGTCAGAGGTTCCTAGTTCATTGGGAACCTTCTTTCACCATTATTGGGAGTTTCCTAGGTATCAAGAACCTAAGGAACTGCCAATGAGTTCTTGGTTTCCAAGGAACCTTGAAACATAAAGAAAGAAAAGGAAATAAAAATTTCAAAGCTTTTATTGGTTCTCAAAACCATATGAACCTCTAACGATTCACGGTTTGAGCAAAGAAGACAAGTAGTCAAAGGTTCCATAGGAACCAAGAACCATTGGTTCCTAGTTCCCATGGAATCCTTGACAAAGCGTCTAAGATAAAAAGGAAGAAAGTAAAGAAGTTTCAAAGCTTCCCATGTTTTTCGGAACGATGAGAGCCTTCAATGAGGTTCCTAATCCCCCTCCAAGCCTCGATGGTACAAAAGGTAAAAATAGAAAAGGCACAATTGGAGGTTCCATAAGAACCATGAACTTTTGATGGTTCTTAATCTCTAGTGGACCTCCAATCGATGAGGAGCCTACCTGACTAAAGGGAAAGGCATCAAAAAAGAGGGACCAATGATCAAAAGGTTCTTAGGAACTAGGAACCAAAGTTCCCGATTCCCAACTTTGGCCCAAACCTTGACAAAAGTAAACAAGAAAAAGGAGCCAAAGAATCAAGTGGAGGAACCAAAAGAGAAATTCAAAGTGTTAAAGTTTCCTAAGGTGATAAGAACCCTTGACAAGGAAGAGAGCTATAACACTAAAAGGAGCAAGGCCAAAGAAAAATAAGGTCAAACAAGAAATATACTATATTTCACAATATTACTAAAAGTTACTATCAATAAATACCCAAGGTCAGATATAGTAACATGTTAGTCAAGACCATGCTATCCAATATAGAAGTGTGATGTTATCCACTTTATGTGGCATACACCTCAAAGTGTGAGAGATCTTCTTTGACATGTGTACTAGCAATGTGACAGTAAAAAATATGTGTTATATGTACCTCATTTCAAAATACTTGGACCCATAATCACGTGCAAACCCATAAGCATGGTGAATTTATGGTGAAATTTCTCTCCTAAAATATTCATCCTCATCTTTCTAGGAAAGTGGCCAATCATATTGTATTAAGATCTATGTGAGTGAACTAATGGATTGCA
Source organism: Sequoiadendron giganteum (assembly GCA_007115665.2). Classification (NCBI taxonomy): domain Eukaryota; kingdom Viridiplantae; phylum Streptophyta; class Pinopsida; order Cupressales; family Cupressaceae; genus Sequoiadendron; species Sequoiadendron giganteum. Next base: position 30,579,377 of record CM021103.1, on the reverse strand, counting down.
GGGTCCACACCTTGACACTCTTTTCAACAACATAAGGGATTATGATGTGTTGAATAGATGTACAAGCAAGGTGTATCACTAGTCAGCCTTGGGAATCATGTACCCCTTTTCCATCCTATTCAAATCCTTTGCATCTACCCTATAAATTGTGCATATCAAAATAATTTAAAATTTCACTGACAACAAACTTGTAATAGAATTTCCTTAAGAAATATTAAGGTACCTAATTTTTTTACGTGGGTGATGGTCAAAAACCATCCACCACCTATCCCAAAATCTATACTTTATGTAATGGTGTTGACACTCGTCAATAAGGAATATTTTCTAACTTGTATGCATAGGATCATTCGTTATAGGGTCTGCAAACAATGCACATAAATCAATTTGTATACTATTTTATCTTTTACTTATTTATAAGATAATGCATAATATTGGTAAGAATTTTCTTAGAATAAAAGTCCTTGTATTTATTTTCCCACTAATTGAGTCTATGTGAGATATTATATAGAGTTGAATGACGTTGCAAAGGCTTACTAGTGCATGTTTATCACATTTATATTTTTTAAGGTTTCTACTAATGTTTGAAGCTCCTTTTTTATTATGTTTAATTTACCTTAAAAAAATCTTGGTATCACAAGGATGCCTCAAAATTGATAGAGGGGTTTGAGGGGGTTATTCTTCGCACGATCTTCAACAATAATTTCAACATACATTTCATTGGATGGATGGGGGTTTTGTGGTGTTGAGGTGTTTAGATTCACTAAAAAATAAAAATTGATGAATTGACACAAATACAAATACAATTATTTTATTTTAATTAAAATTTAATGAACTTACCTCTTGCACATTGTGGTAGCATTATTCCTTCAATGAAATTACTCTAAAATGCTCAAATTCTTGAGAAAAAAAAAATAGATTGAGGTTATTTTTTTGGGGGGCCAAAACATGACATGTTATATTGTGCTCACTATAGGGTTGGTAGTGATTGATCCTTGGTCTTGGCACAACCATAATGTAATCATGTTATAGTGTGATCATATTATGGTTTTTATAATGTGATTTTATTATGAATTATTTCAACTCAAAATTATTTTTTGCCACTTTTTCCCACCATCTTGAACACATATCCTTTATTTTTTTAAATCATTGAGAAAATTAGATGAACTTCGACACTTCTATTGTTGATTATCAAGTCATTTGTCTTATTTTTTCCTTAGTTTTTTCTAATTTTCAACTCAATATATCCATTTTCTATGTCTATAACTTCATCAAAGATTGACAAAGACCAACTAGTAGCAACTTTTTGTGTTCCCTAGATGAGTGTTTTAGATGCACGCCCTTTATCCTTTATAATATGATGTGTAATTGAATGTCAAGTGAAAATGTGTTAATCCCAAATCATATATGGATTCAAATTAGTTTAGTCATAAGGAAATTCAAAGTTGTTTCTCAAGATTAAGTTCTAATGTAGTCTAGGTTGAGAGTCTAATGAAAGACAATTCAAACCTAGTAGTGTGAATAATCCTTAAACAACATTCACATGCTAGAAAAATATAAAAATGTTAATTGGATTAATTCTAAAAGTATATCTTCAAGGAGCTTACAATAATATTGAGAAAAAATATTACATGCATATAGAAATTGGTATATGAATATTCTACACCCAAGATGGATGAAATTTTGACTAAGCCAATCTCTAAGTATTCTTCGTGACATTCAAAAAATGACTCATATATAGATCTAGTATGTGCCAATCTATTTCCAATTGACCCAATTTACATGCCTAAGTCATCCTCCCTATGGGATAATAACTAAAAACTCATTTTAATTTCTTCCTTGATTTTGATCATTTTCATTAGTTTTACAATGCTTTTCTTGTTTCAAATTGGCTCAATAGTTTTCTATACACTTGCTCCAATCATTTTCTTGTACTTTTATTTTTCACATGCCCAAAAATGACCTAACCACTTTTTTGTGCATGCCTCATGCTCAATATAATTTTTGGCTTTTTTTTTAAGTTCTAAATGCCATATAGATTATTGGAAAAAGCATTTCAATCATTAAAATTTGACCATTCACCTTTCAAATTGATTTGGATTTTTTCTAGGCCATTGGAACCTATTTTCCCAATTTCTCTCTCAAAACATGTGACCCATTTTGACAAGATTCAGAAGCACAAAATAAATTTATCTACACCAGGTGTCTAGGGTCAATACTATCATACATCACCTTTGCAAGTTATCATTTTTTGTTATTGAAGTCAAGATTGTTGCTAAAGTAAAAAAAACACGTGTAAGCGAGAACTACAATTTACTCCCATAATTTTATGCTTCAAAAACTAGAATAATGTTTTTATTTCATGTGAGGAAGTTATAACCTTGAAAATTTGTTGTTAATGTGCTACCAAAAGTGTTGTTGAAGTGATATAGTTTGTTGTCAAAGATGAAATAAGGTACTATGAAAATGTAACTATGTTATATATTATTGTCATTTTTTTGTTAAAAAGGATACAATAGGTTTTGAAGGGACCCTAAACATCATTAAAATCAACAAGAAATCAACAAAATAAAAATTGAATACGAGTGTTTTAGGATGTTGCCTGTGGTCTGGGAGCTACGCCTACCTTGACTACGCAGACCATCTCTTGGGTGCCCGCAGCTTATAACAGGCTGGGGCCTGTGGTTTCCTGTGTTGCACGAAGGGTTAGTATAGGTGTGTGGGCAGTACTGGTGTGGTGGGAAGGAGGTTGTGATGTGTGAGGGGTGTGGGTGGTGGAAGGGGTGTGGGTGTGAAGGAGTTGGGGTAGGTGCTCGGGGTTGGGGTTTGCCTGGGGCTTCCAAAAGCCCGGTGCTTGCTGGACCAAAGTTGTCTCATCCATTTTCGGCAGTCATGCATGCACAAAAGATGGATTCGTCTTTTGTGGGAGAGAGCTCTAAGCTCAAGAAAGTGAACGGGTGCTTGCCACGGAGCCAAGATTGCCCTATTCTGGTTATTTCTCCTGAATCGGTTCAGGAGGACATAGTTTATTGGAGCCAACATGTTCTGATTTGTAAGTTTTTGGGTATTCGCATCCCTCTCTCAGTGCTAGAGTCTTGGATCCATCGAACTTGGAAAGTTGAAGGTGATTTCAATCTTCTGGTGGCTGTGAATGGTTATTTTATGGTTGATTTTTCTTGCATCTCATATCACAATCGTGTTTTCGAGGGAGGGTCATATTTCTACAATCATGTTGGCTTGTTCATTAAGCCCTGGCATGGAGGTTTTAATGCAACAGAGGATCTTCCTACACAAGAACCTGTCTGGGTTCATCTTCCATGACTGCAATTGGAGTTTTGGAGGGAGGATATTCTGCACCGAATTGCTGCTTTGTTGGGGAAGCTAGTTGTCATCACTCATAATACTTTGGATAAAAATTTATTCTCTTATGCTCGCATTTGTGTTGAAATTGATTTAAATAACCCTTTGTCGGATTCTTTAGAGATTTGTATTAGCTCTACCTCATGGATTCAACCACTGGATTATGAGTCCCTTCCTTTTTGTTGCCGCTTTTGTCACAAGTACGAACACCTTTAGCACTAGTGTCCTCTGGCACCCAAAGCAGTTGGGGCTTCTTCTTCGCCTACTTCTAGGCCTTTGGTGGAAAAGGGGGATAAAGGCAAGGCGTATGTGGTTGAAGGTGGGCCTGATAAGGATGACTTTATTCCTATTAAGCAGAGAAATAAACAGACGGTTCAAAAGCGGGCCTATAAGGATAGATAGAGTGATCAGGGTTTCAATCGATTTGAGGTCCTAGATAATCAGCTTTGGAGGAAGGGATTCCTATTGAGATTTCCTCTGGGGCCATGAGTATGGATGTTGGGTTGGATACAGGGCTGGAGCAGGCAATTGTTGTTCAAAAAATCTCTCTGGCATTGGAGCAGGGGATTTCTGAGCCTCCTGGGGCCTCTGCAGATGGGCGGGATGATATTGTTTTAGCAGATTTATCTAAGTCAGTGTTCTCTTCAGGTAAAGGTAGGGGAGCGTCTCCTGCTTTGGGGATTCTGCAATGCCATATCAAGAAGGGGCATTTTGATAATTCTTTGAAAGCTATTCGTAAGAAGGACGCAGACAAGCTTAAATCTACTGGAGATTTGTTGGTGCAGTCTGGTTCTGTTAAGACCCTTGAGGCCCACTTCTCTCAAACTTCCTCATGATTATTCTCTCATGGAATGCAAGGGGTTTGAATAGCACCTCCCATCAAAAGGCTATTCAAGATTTGATTGTTGTGCATTCTCCTGATATCTTCTGTGTTCAGGAAACTAAGCTTCGGGTGGACCTCATGCTTCAACATGCCCCTCGTATTTGGTATTCTGGCCAGTGCCAATGTATTGGGTCTAGGGGAACCTCTGGGGGTTTGGATCTTTTCTGGGATCCTCATAAGGTTGTTCCTCACTGGTGGATTTCAAGCCAGTCTGTTATTTTTGTGGTGGATTCAGTTTTGGAATCTGGGGAGACTATTTTGGTTAGTAATGTTTATGCTCTGATTGACATTCGGGGTAAAACCCAGCTTTGGGATCATATCAGGTATGTTAGGTCCTATGCACCCTTTCTGCCTTGGATCTTAGCTGGTGATTTCAATGAGGTGTTGAGCTTGGAGGAGAAAAGGGAAGGGTTGCCTAGGTTAGGTCCAGCTTCAAATCTATTTCAAACTAATGTGGACTCTCTTGCTCTGGTGGATGTTAAACCCTCTAATGGAATTTTCACTTGGAATAATAGACAGAGTGGGCCTGAAGCGATTTCCTAGTGGCTTGATCGTTTCCTTGTCTCTTGCTCTTGGGTTAGAGGTAGCTTGGTAATTTCCTATGAGATTCTAGACTGGTGTGGCTCTGATCATTTTCCAATAAATTTTTTGACTTTAGCTTTCCCAAGTCCAAAGAATCCTCCTTTCAAATTCTAGCTTATGTGGTTGTGTGACCCGTCTTTGGGAGATCTTATTGCTTAGTGGTGGCAGGATGGCGCTCCTGCGTATGGTACAACTATGTATTCTCTTGTTAAGAAGCTACAATATGTTAAGTGTCATCTTAAGCGATGGAATAGGTTGTGTTTTGGTAATTTTCGGGTCGGGAAAAGAGAGGCGCAAGATCGCCTTGTTGTTATTACCCGCCAGATTTGGGATTTGGGTTTCTTGGAGGCTCTTGGGCATGCTGAGGCCCAGGCTCTGAAATTGATGGAGGAGTGGGAGATTCGTGAAGAGATTTTCTAGAAACAAAAGGTTAGAATTTATTGGCTTCAAGAGGGTGACAAGAATACTTATTTTTTCCATCATTCGGTGCAAGCTCGTTGAAATAAGTGTTTTATTCCTTCTCTTGTTAACTTTGAGGGTCTTTCGATCTCTTTGCAATAGGCTTTGTCTAGAGAGGCTCATCAGTTCTACTCTAATTTGTTCATGGAGGATTCACTCCCTACTGAGGCTATGGAGAATAAGGTCCTAGCTTGCATTCCCTCTTTAATCTCTAATGATTTGAATGCTTCTCTTATTCGCCCAGTGACTTTGTCGGAAGTTGAAGAGGTGGTGTTTGGGATGAATAAGGGGAAAGCCCCTGGTCCTGATGGTTTCCCAGTTGAGTTTATTCAAGAGTTTTGGGATATTACGAAGCTAGATTTGTTGGAAGTGGTTCGAGAGTCTCTTCATAGTAAGCAGATGCTTTGTGCCATGAATGCTACTTTTCTAGTTCTCATTCCTAAGAAGGAAGGGGTGGATAGGCTTGATATCTTTAGACCTATTGCGCTTTGTAATCTGGTGTACAAGATTATTACGAAGTTGATTGCTGAGAGGCTCAAGTCTTGTTTGCCTGTGATCATTTCTGAGGAGCAAGGCGGTTTTGTGGCTGGTCGTCAAATTCTGGATGGGGTGGTGGTTGTGTCTGAAGTCATTCATTCCATGGCTACCTCTCAGGATAGGTCTATGTTTATCAAGTTGGATATGGCCAAAGCTTATGATAGAGTTAAATGGAGTTTTCTTCAGAAGATTTTGTTGGCCTTTGGTTTTTCCCCTGAATGGGTGAGCTAGATTTTGAGCTGTGTGACCTCTTCCTCCTTTTCAGGTTATTGTGAATGGGGAACCTTCTGAGCTTTTTGGGGCTACTACGGGCCTTCATCAGGGAGATCCGCTCTCACCTTATCTGTTTATTATTATGGCAGAGGGGCTTGGTCGGCTTCTTAAATCTTAGGTTTCTCATGGTCTGATTCATGGGTGGCAGTGGGGGATGGGCTTGCCAACGCTTTCTCATCTTCAATTTGTGGATGAAACCTCTCTTATGGGACTGGCTCGCATTAGGGAGGCTGAATCCTTAAGGAAATCTTTGGACGACTACCTAGTGGCTTCGGGCCAGAAAGTCAATGAGCAGAAGTCTTCTATATTCTTCTTTAATACTCTTCAAGCCATCCAACAACGGATTGTTGCTATTCTGCCGTTTGAAATTGGGTCTCTTCCCTTTGTCTACTTGGGTATTCCTCTTACTGTTGGTCGTCAGCCTAGGTCCTCCTGACAGTTGTTGCTTGATAAGATTAGGAGGAAGGTTACTCATTGGACTCATCGTTGGTTGTCTACAGTTGCTAGAGTGACTCTTCTCAAGTCTGTTATCCATGCCCTCCCCACCTACAGGTGCTTTGTTCAAGTGGTGCCTATGTATTTCGTTAAGGAATTTGATGCTCTTTCCCGTCAATTTCTTTGGAGTGGTAATTTGTTGTCTTCCAAGTGGAGCCTTTTTAAGTGGGAATCTGTGTGTAGACCGAAGCAGGAAGGTGGTCTTGGTTTACGCTCTATTATTTTGAATGGGAAAGCTCTGGCTGCCAAGCTATACTGGAGATGGTGTACCAATCAGCATCAGTTATGGGCTCGTATTCTCAACCATAACTATCTTCGGGGTGTTACTTCTTTTGAGGTTCCTCGCTATTCTCTGGAAGGGAGTGGTTTTATGATTTGGCATATCTTGAAAGAGGGGGAGCAGTTGATTAAGGATGCGCTCTTTTGGATCTGTCATTCGGGGTCAAAGGATCTTTTTTGGTCAAATTCTTGGGATGGCCACCCTTCTATTCTCTTTTTTTTTCCTCACCTCCAATCCCTTTGTGATGTTTTTGTTGCGGCTGGCTAGGATACTGTGGAGCATTATAAGGTGGTGTAGCATGATGGTTTGGCTATAAGTTTTCGCTGGACGCATCCTTCTGAGTGGCCATTTGGAGGGTCTGAGGGGGATAGGCAGGAGCTATTCCAGCTTTTGGCTTCTCGTGCTTTTAATTCTTTGAGGGGCCTTGATGTCTTGGCTTGGGATGGTTCAGATTTTTCTGGGAAGTACTCTGTGGCAAATGGTTATAAGCAGTTAGGTAGATAGTTGTTTGGGGACATTGAGGTCCCTTGGTGGAAGCAAGTTTGGCACAAGCTATCATGGCCCAAGTGCAACTTCTTTATGTGGTTAGTGGCTCAGAACAAATGTCTTACTTGGGATAATTTATGTAAGTGTGGTTTTCACGACCCCTCTATGTGTGTTTTGTGTCATGGTTGTGAAGAGAGTGTCTCCCATCTCTTCTTTCAATGTTCCTATGCTAGGGAGATTTGGCATTTCTGGTGGGGGGTGTGGAATACGGCTTGCTAGCATGTTTCCTCTTTGGTGGAGTTTGGGGAACGGTGGGGCAGGGCCCTTGTCTCTATCGCCTTTCTTCAGGCTGCTTGGGCTCTTGGGCCTTCCTTTATTATCTGGAACCTGTGGTTGGAGAGGAATAGGTGGATTTTTCAAGATTCGTTGTTGAGGGCCCCTCATCTATGGTGGAAAATTCTTCACTCTCTTGGGGAAACCATTGCAGCTAAGTGTGATATGATTGTGCTGGTGGACCCTCATGATGCTGATTGTTGTAATCATCTTCATCTTCCTCTGCAATGACAGCTCATGCATAACAGATGTAGACATCTTACCCCGAAGGTGAATAGGGAGGGAAGATGGACTCCTCCTCCTCATGGAGTCCTTAAAATCAACTCTGATGGCTCTTCTCGCAGAAACCCGGGTCATGCTGGGATTGGGGGTGTTGGCAGGGATAGCTCTAGAGAGGTTCAGTTTATCTTTTATGTGTATAAGGGCCTTCATACTAATAATCTTATGGAGGCTCAAGAAATTTTATTGGCTATGGAGCGGGGCAGTCAATTGGGTTGGCGAAGGATCATATGTGAGTTTGACTCACAGGTTGTGGTGAACTTACTAAAAATGCGGTATTTGGACGATGTGAGCTAGCAACTGGCTTTGATTGTGGAACAAATTCTCACTCTTTGTGCTTCTCTGGAGTATATTACTTTCACTCATATTCCTCGAGAATGGAATGGGGTGGCTGATTGCTTGGCTAAATGGGCGTCTGATCATATTCATGATTGGAATTTGGTGGATCGGGGTCAATTACCCCCGGATTTGTCTCATCAATTGGATCACTTGGTTGCACATGATAGGGCCATTTAATGCCCTTAATTTGTAATGTTTCCTTGATTTAATAAAAAAATTACCCTCCTTGATGTTAAAACAATTGAATACCAAGAAATATACAAGAAAGCTACATATGAAACTAAACAAAACACGAAATCACAAAGACCTACAATTTTTTCAACATATCAATAACTTCCAACTCCTCTTGATAAAATATTTCATGCAAGTCAACAAAATCTTGTAATCCTTTTTTTTTATTCATCATGGTTCTTTCAAAATGTTCATAAGACATTTTTTACTCATTACTTCATACCAATTCAAAAAAACCTACACTCTAAATTGGGAAAGGTGTGTTGTAAGCCCTGCATAATAATAATAATTTTAATAAGGTAAAAATAATTATTTAACTGTGGTGCATATTATAGATGTGGATACCAACTAGGTTAGGCATTCTTGGGGACACTTGCATGTTGTATGAGAGATTGGGATAAATATTTAATGTGGTTGTCTCATTGAAAAAATATCTTTTATTGGACTCACATAGGATAAAAAAATTAATTTAGGGTTCATCGTTTAATGAGCTAATGATTTTGAAGCACACAATTTACGCAATACCACTTATTGGTTTTATGCAAGTTTGTTTTATAAAAGTAAGCACATGAGTAGTTGTTGAGGTTGGCTTGTCGGTTAGAGGTTGGATTGAACATCTTTTGGAGTTTGCATAAATGATTGCATGAAGCATGGAGTGGGATGTGTGGGCACATGATTCTCATTTACTTATTCACATGGGGGAGGGCAATTGACTATCTTAATGCTTCAGATGCCTTGCATGGAGACTCTACAAGTGTATTGTAATCTTTTTCTTAAAATAATACATTGATTTTTTTGGGTACTTTTGAAGGTTGGGTTTTTCTCTTGAGTTTTCCAAGATACACATAACGTTATCTTGTAAGAATTTTATTATTCTTTTGTATTGTGTATCATAAATAATATTCTTGTAATTATTTCTCTCATGATGATTATGTTGAAATGACATATTTTACTACAATTTTCTTTCACACACAAACCCAAAACTTTTTAGTGACCTTTTATTTTAATCTCGGTGGTACAAGATTCCTTGCGGACACATATTCTCCTAAATTAGACATGATATGTAAGAGTTTTGTAAGCAGAGTCAGAACAACGAACTTGTAATTCACGTATTCACTTTCTTGAGGTGAACGGAATACATTTTTTCTTTCAAACGTAGTATGACATGCTTTAAATTTGACTATAACAATAAGTTTTTAGGGACATTATCTTAATTTAAAATCCAAACTGACAAAATTGCCTCTTTGTCAAATACAACAAATTTTCCACCAGCAAAGCTTTGACAGTTACGTTTCCTCCATTGATTTCATGCCCCTTTGATAGAATAATATAATGCAGATAGAGATTGTGATATTATTCATACATGTTCAATGAACAATATCTAGATAAAAGAGAGTTGTCTTTTAGATAAGTTGGCCATGTTATTGGTGGAATTTTTTAGGAAGCCTCCATTACAGATTGCTCTCGTTGAAAGTGGTATAAGCTCCTTTGTCAATCATTTTCATTTTATCATGACTTCATCATCTCTGCCTATTTAAACCTTATCCTCCTACTTGTACCCACACATCGCTTTCACACTTCATTATAAATTGAATCTTTCAAATCTCTCTTCCACTACACATAAATCCTACTAAAAATAGTTGTCTTAGGTTCTAAAAGGATTTTCATTATCACAATGGTCCTATGCTTATCATAACATCCATTCTCAATCTTCATCTCATCCGGTATGACAATTTCACTTTTGCATAGCTTGTCATAACATCCATTCTCAATCTTCATCTCATCTGGTATGACAATTTCACTTTTGCATAGCTTGTCATTATGGATGGTTTTGTGCAGTAATTGGGAGTGAAAAACGACAAACACGGTTCTCCCTCTATGTTCACCTAGTGGAAAACAACAGAGGCATACAAAGGCTCTGTCCCTCCCCAATTAAACCAAGATCAAACTTTAACTTGAAGGCTAAGGAAGAAGAAGTTGGATGAAGCCTATTCTTTGGGAAAGTCCTTGAAACGAAGTGACCTTTTCATGGTGGTGAAAAGTGTTGTTGAGTCTAAAGCTTTGTCACCATCTGAACAAAGAAAAGGCAATGGTGAGGTGGAGTTGTATTTGGTGCTCACATCTGAGCATTTTATGGTGGATAGTAGCTCCTATGGCTTCTATAGAATCGACAAAGCATACATTGAATACACGTATTAAGGAATTCCATAAATCATTTAGAAGATGTGATTATATACATATTAAAATAATAGAATTATTAAGGAATTCCAAAATCTTTTCTAGAAATCGTAAGTAAAAAAAAATGAATAAAATCTCTAAAAATAAAATCAATAATTAATGTAATATTAAGAGACAATATTCTTTTAATATTTTTTCTTCATAAATATTTTTTAAGATTTATTGTAATATATAATTATATTTCTGTTTTATAGAATAGCATGAAGAAATATATTTTGAATAATTTACCATGCATTCTTTAGTTTTAATGATTTAGAGAAGGAACCTATATATTTTGAGATCATAAAATTGTAAAAAAAGATGCATTATTTTCCCCTTAATGGTATGACAGCTTGAAACAACAAGAGAAATGACTCTTAATATGCAAGAGAAAGGTTAGATATGTTTCTTTGTTACCAAATCTATGTGCTTTTTTCTATTATATTCATTTTATAAGTTATTTATAAAAAAAATTGAGGATATTTTATACTAATAATATTATGTTCTATTTTCACTATTTTATTTTTTATATTGATTTTAATAAAATGATTTAAAAAATAATAATTTTAACACAATCTATAAAATATGTCGATTGAGTAATCAACTCTTATTTATAAAATTTATAAATATAAATGGTAAAACAAATCTATATTTATATTATTCATGAAAAAGAATGAAAATTGAAAATGAATACAAAACCACCCTTAAGTAAGGCTCTTAAAAATCTCTTTAACAAGATACCAAGTAAATTCTTAAGAAAAGAAAAAAAAAATTGACAAATTTAAAGAAATAATTTTTAAAATATTAAAAACAAAAATTAGTACCATATGATTAAGGAGGGAGAAAGACATAGTGTAAAAACCTAAAAAATGTAGCCATAAAATTTCTTAAGCATTAACCAAGATAAAAATCTCAATATGAACAACATAGTGCAAGATAACTTTTAACAACTTTAATTAACTTTTAATCACAAAATTACAATGATATTAAAATCATGCAAGTGATATCCAATAATAATCTGCACAATATATAACTCCCACTTGAATAGTACAATAAAGAAGTACACCATAATTACATTATAATAATATGAAAGTATCACAAGTACATGTCTAGTACTCAACAATGAAGATAACATCATTTCATAATCAAGGTCTACAAGGGATAAAAACTACAACCCTCATCCATGATACCAACCACACACATATAAGTGGTCTAAAATATTATGCACCATAAATAGTACTTGAAGAAGTCCAAGATCTCATGCTCATGTTGTTGATCAGGGAAGGGTTGAACCCACTATGAGGATGTCCCTTTCCTCCCCATCCATTAGTCTAGGTGAAGAAGCAACATCCATTATACAAAGGTGTTGTACACCATAATATTAATGTTTATTTTTCTTAGTTCATTCCTTTAATTAATAGACATCATACCTATGAAACCATAGATCCAAAACATTCCAAACACATGAATATATTTCATAATACATGTTCTTAATAATAGGCACATGTGCCAAATAATCATTTTGAAGTAACTAATATTCATAACACGTCCTTTCCAACATATAAGACACATATGAATGCAAGGACATGAACAAAACAAGTATGACCATCAACCAAAAATCACAAGTCCTTTCAACCTTATAAATTTTGACTTAGTAATGCATCTGAAATAATATACAATAATTCACATAAATTTCTACTTGTGTCTCATACTTCAAAACCTCTATTCATGTGATGTTATATACCTTCTTAAGAGCACATGCCCAAGGTAAGACTACATGCATCCCATACTACATGCACCCTGGTGTAAGTGTTCCAAGGCTTGCTTGCACAACTAACTAAGAAGACCTTACTTGTCTCCTCCTAGGATCTAAAAAGATTGAGAGTCTAACTCTTCTCTAAGAGCCTAATCCTATGTGCTTAACCTTGAAAGACAATCACCCTTAGTTCACCTCAACACTCTCTTCCACACTTAGAAGACTCTAAGTGCCACCAACACACAAAACATTGAATTGACTGCAGGGGTGTCAAATATCTTGAAACTCATCCATTTGCTCACATTTGGATCCATTTTGAGGGATCGCCAAGCCTTTCTTTATCTGGGTGACAGAGTTTGCCTTGTGGAGGCCTATTTCTTGTAGCCCTTGACAATGGCCTTTTCCTCATTCCTGCCAAAATTTCCCAAGCACTTTGACAAACTAATTCCACATTCAAGTACCCGTTTGAATTCTCTAAAGGACTCAACAATGTGCAGACCCCTAGGATGTCCGTACATAGGTTTCCTATTATCTAGGTTAAATAGGGCTATTAGGCCTAGGGTTTTGGATCCCTTGGTTTTCTTGCTCAAACCTCACCCAAATGGATTGATGGAACCTCAATCCTTCTAGCATGTTAGGATATGGTTATACCCTACCTAGAACTGTACTTGTTCCGTACTGTACCTCACTCCCCTACCTATTTTCTTCAATTCCCACTGTCAAACCTCTAACCGAGCTCTTTAAGCTCGCCTAGGACTTGACATCAAACACAGTTGTTCCACTCTCCATGACTCCTACCTCTACATATGTACAAACCAATGGCTCCCCTAACACATCCATCTATCCTCAGGAAAGTCCCATCACTAGATTTCATGGGGGAGCCATAAAAAGGCAAACTGGTCAGGACAGGTTCAGTGAAACCCCTAAATGCTAAACTATTTCTTCAGAACACTAATACAACTTAAATCAACTTACTTACTGAATGGAAAAGTCTTATAACTATTCTATGGACACAATTCTATCACTAAATCAAAGCATTTGATCCATCTAATATCACTGTGACTCAATATCACTTGGAGTTCACATAAAAAAAGAATTTGCAGAGCTATTTTCTATTCCAAAATATTGATTACAATCTCTCTACCCTTAGAATTCAAGCCTGCTTCATATTAGGTGCCATTCACCATGTTTTTAGGGTCTGTTGTTCGATTCCCCAGTCTTATCCTTTAGGGAATCCTATGTAACTGAGTTGCATGCAATATTTGCCACTATGCCACCTTCCTAACTCTTAGGACCTCTATCTCCTATTTTTTGAGTAACCAACATCATTAAAGACTTCATGGAATTTTCCTAACATCATTCAAGTGTTTAGAGCACATTTAAGACTCAAATCCCAACCTAAGCTACTAAAAACTAAGCAATATAAAAGCTACTAACAATGACTAATTTGGTGACCTTAGTCCTAATGACTAACTCACCTAGCCCACATTGCAATGACCTTCTAAGGTCCAAAACAAACATACAACTACTCTGACTTGGCTAATGTCAGATACAAGCCCAAAATATCCTAACTATGGAGGTTAGCCTAGGTGTGCTCCTGTACCATCCTCCCCAAAACAAAAGAGTTCAATCCACCCTTGGATTGAGTAAGTTGAGATCAATGCCCAACTTCTTGAACTCAGATTCTTTGATCCATATTGCCTCAACATCAGGTTGACCATGCCACTTGATCAAATGTTCCTTGTATTCCTTGGTTCTAGTCTTCTTGTAGATCCTAGTATCTAGTATACTGTCAGCTTGCTTGATTGTAACTGAAGGTAGTTTGAGTTCTTCCACATCATGAATGACTTCATTGAGGCTTTGATCCATATCTGGTGGTGATCCTTTGTAATGAACTAGATCTGCAATGTTGAAAATAGGGGACAATCCACTGTCTTCCGTTAGCTCCACTCTAAAAGCATTGTTCCCATACTTTGCCAAGATAGGACAAGGACCTATCCTCTTCATCTACAACTTGTGAGGGATACCTTTCTGCAGTCTAGACTTGTTTAGATGCACCATCACCAAGTCTCCCACATTAAATTGAACTTCTCTTCTATGTTCATCCACCTTGGTCTTATGTTTCATAGTGTTCTCATTCAATGTCTTCTTGACTATGTCATGAATCTCCTGCATTGCATAGGCAAAATCATCAGCATATCCACTTCCCTTAACTCCATCCCTTAGGTTTCTTACTTCATAGAATCCCCTAGGATGTAAACCATACACAATTTCAAAGGGACTCTTCCCTATGGACCTGTTTAGTATCATTATAGGCATATTCAGCTTGCCCAATCAACTGATCCCATTGTTGACCATACTCCTTGGTCAAGCACCTTAACAGATTTCTAAGGCTCTTGTTTACAACCTCATTCTGACCATCAGTTTGGGGATGGTATGCAGATCCAAAAGATAAATTAGTGCCCAATCTTTTCCAAAGAGTCTTCCAAAAGTGACTCATAAACTTGGTGTCTTTGTATGATACAATGCTCATCGGTAACCCATGTATCCTTACTATCTCTTTGAAGAAGAGAGAGGCTATTTGACTAGCATCATTAGTTGTCTTACAGGGCACAAAGTGATCCATCTTGTTTAATCTGTCCACAACTACATAAACACTATCCATGCCTTGTCTTGTCTTGGGTAACCCAACTACAAAATCCATACTCAAGCATTCCCATGGCCTAGTAGGAATAGGTAGTGGTTGATATAAGCCTGCATTTGAAGAAGTGCCCTTAGCCTTTTGACATACTATACAACTTTCCACATACCTTCTTACATCAAGATTCATCCTTGGCCAATAATAGAACCTTTGAACAAGTTCTTGTGTCTTTGTGATCCCAAAATGACCACTCAATGCTCCATTGTGTTTTTCTTGAATCAAATTCTCTCTAATAGAGCCTCTAGGGACACATAACTGATTTCCCTTAAACAAGAGATCACTTTGCAAAGTATATTCAACATATCTACTATGAAAATGATTCTTGTATTCAACACATACCTTATAAATGTCTACAAAATCTTCATCATCTGCATATAGATCCTTGAAATGATCTATTCCCATGCTCTTCAACTAAATTTTTTGGATGGTAAGAGCTCTTCTACTCAAGGCATCTACCACCTTGTTGAGTACTCCTTTCTCGTGCTTGATATTAAAAGTGTAAGCTTGTAGGTATTCAACCCACTTCATGTGTTTGTGACTCAATTTCTCTTGTGAATTTAGGAAACTAAGTGCTTGGTTGTCTGAATACACTATGAATTCCTTGGGAAGTAAGTAGTGCCTCCATTTCCTTAAAGCTTGAACCAATGCATACATCTCAAGGTCATAAGAAGAATACTTCTTCTTGGCTTCACTTAAAATTTCTGAATGAAAGGCCACTGGTATGCCCTCTTGGCTTAGAACAGCTCCAATAGCCACATTGCTTGCATCACACTCAATGGTGAATAGCTTCTCAAAGCTTGGCAACACTAAAATAGGTTGAGTAGCAATCTTTTCCTTCAACAACTCAAAACTCTTGTTAGCTTTCTCATTCCATACAAACTTAGTCTTTATGCCTCCTTTAATGGTATCCAACATAGGAGCACAAATAGCACTAAATTGCCTTATAAACTTCCTATAGTATTGAGCAAGGCCATGAAAACTTCTTACCTCTATTGCTGTCCTTGGAGTAGGCCAATTGAGGATGGCTTCCACTTTGCTCTTGTCCATTTTTAGATTGCCATGTGATAGAACAAATCCAAGGTACACTAGCTCTGTCTTGATGAACTCACACTTCTCTAAATTGATCATCAACTTCTCCTCATGTAGCTTCTTGAAAACTAGTTCTAGATGTTTGAGATGTTCTTCTCTTATCTTGCTATAAATCAGTATATCATCAAGATATACCACTACAAATTTGCCGATGTAGTCTTTGAGGACTTCATCCATGAGCCTCATGAATGTGGAGGGGGAATTAGACAATCCAAATGGCATGACAAGCCACTCATATAAACCCTCATTAGTTTTGAAGGTTGTTTTCCACTCATCTCCCTCATGTATTCTAATTTGGTGATAACCACTCTTTAAGTCTATCTTGCTATAGTACTTAGCTTCGCCTAGACAATCCATTAGGTCTTCAATTCTAGGGATAGGGAAACTATACCTTATAGTTATCCTATTAATAGCCCTTGAATCAGTGCAAAGCCTCCAATCTCCTCCCTTTTTAGGTGCTAGGACAGTGGGTATGGCACATGGACTAATGCTCTTTTTAATGAGACCTTGGTTTAGGAGTTCTTGTATTTGTCTAGCTATTTCCTCATTTTGTTGAGGGGTCATCTTATAGGCTGCTTTATTGGGAAGGGTAGCTCCTGGTATGAAGTCTATCCTATGACTTATAGCTCTTTTGGGAGGTAATGCTATTGGTTGTCCACTACTTACAATGCCTTCAAAAGTTTGCAGCATGCTTTGTATCTCTTTAGGTAACTCTGGTTTCTTGGCTCATTTGTCACCACTTACCTCTCTTGGCCTTAACACTAGTGCATAGCCAATTCTTTCTCCTTCTTCCAAGGCTTCTAAGAACTCTTTTTCACCAACCATGAGTATATTAGGACCTGTTGTCTTTACCTCTGCATCTTCTAACAGTGACTAAATTTTGAATGTTACTTTATCTTTCTTTAAAGTATAGGAGTTCTTCACTCCATCATGCATAACTTGATGATCAAATTGCCATGGTCTACCTAGGAGCAAGTGACATGCATCCATAGGTAACACATCACACAAAAATTTGTCCTTGTACCTTCCAATTGATAACTCCACCCATGCTTGTTCATTTACTAACACATGTTGGCCTTTATTTAGCCATGTGACCTTGTAAGGATTGGTATGGGGTATCCTTGTCAACTTTAGCTTGTTGACTGCTTCCTCTAACACAATATTGTCAGTAGACCCTGAGTCAATGATGACTCTACATACTTTCCCCATCATCTTGCACTTTATCCTAAACAGGGACCTCCTTTGGCTTAGTTCCTCCTTAACCGGTTCTTTGATCAAAGTTCTCTTCATCATGAGGTTCTCACCTTCCTCAGAATTTAATGGTACCTCATAATGTTTCTTTGCTGAATTTGTCTCATCATGAACTAGATTAGTTCTCTTATCACCTCCTTGAGAAGTACTACCTTTCTCTGGACACCTATAGGCAGGGTGTCCCCTCTGATTGCAGTGATAACACTTCATATTGGCAAAATAATTGCCTCTTCCTTGTCCACCACTTCTTCCTCTAAAGTTAGAGCCTCTTCCTCTACCACCGCTACTAGAGCTTCCTTCTTGCTGCTCTGTGTGCTTAACTTCTCCTTGAGCCCTCGGTTTTGAACTCTTCCCACCATAGCCACCTCTTTGTCCTCTACTATCTTTTCCTTTACCTCTACTCTTGGAAGTTTTCTCTTGCTTCCTTTTGCTTTTCTCCTCTATCTTCAAGGCCATTTGATAGCATTGGCGGATGGTTTTGAAGTTCACCAGACTCATGTCTTCTTGAATAGACCATTTGAGTCCATTCAAGTACCTTGCTAGCTTGATGCTTTCATCTTCAACCACCTTTGACCTTAGGCACAACTTTTGGAACTCTTCGGTGTATGCTTGGACATCCAAATATTTTTGTCTAAGATTGTGTCTTCTCCTATGCAACTAGGCTTCATAGTCATCAGATAGGTAGGTCTGCTTTACTTTAGTTACCATACCCTTCCATGTAACTATAGGACCCTTTCCTTCTTTTTCTCTTTCATTTTGCACAAACTTCCACCATGTGAGAGCCAAACCTCTCAACCTTGACTTGGCCACCATGACCTTTTGAGCCTCTGAGATACCATCACATTCAAAGTGATTCTCAATGTTGTCTATCCAATCCATGACTGAATCTGGATCCATTTGTCCACTGAATAATGGCACACCTTCCAAAGCTTTGCCACTTAAAGCCTTTAGTGCCTTCAAGAAGGGTTCTTCAGGAATGACAGGGTCAGGGGTTGGAGCTTCCTCTTCCAACTCCAACTCCTTTTCTATGGCTTCTTTCTCTTCTTTTTGATCTATTTTATCCTTTACCTTATCTGCCTTTTCTTGGACTTCACCCAAGAGTTGCTCCATTCGAGCCAATCTTTCTCTCAGTAACTTGTTATCCTCTTCTTGTTCTTCAACCTTCTTGGCTAACTCAGCATTAGTCACCATGGTTTTATCTTCCTCTGGTGTATTCTCTCCTACTGATTCAATGGGTTGTAACATCAACCACAAGCCTGATCAAACGTTGCTCTAATACCAATATGGTGTAAGTGTTCCAAGGTTTGCTTGCACAACTAACTAAGAAGACCTTACTTGTCTCCTCCTAGGATCCTAATCTCCTATAGGATCTAAAAAGACTGAGAGTCTAACTCTTCTCTAAGAGCCTAATCCCTTGTGCTTAACCTTGAAAGACAATCACCCTTAGTTCACCTCAACACTCTCTTCCACACTTAGAAGACTCTAAGTGCCACCAACACACAAAACATTGAATTGACTGCAGGGGTGTCAAATATCTTGAAACTCATCCATTTTCTCGCATTTGGATCCATTTCGAGGGATCACCAAGCATTTCTTCATCCGGGTGACAGAGTTTGCCTTGTGGAGGCCTATTTCTTGTAGCCCTTGACAGTGGCCCTTTCCTCATTCCTGCCAAACTTTCCCAAGCATTTTGAAAAACTAATTCCACATTCAAGTACCCTTTTGAATTCTCTGAAGGACTCAACAATGTGCAAACCCCTAGGATGTTCGTACATAGGTTTCCTATTATCTAGGTTAAATAGGGCTATTAGGCCTAGGGTTTTGGATCCCTTGGTTTTCTTGCTCAAACCTCACCCAAATGGATTGATGGAACCTCAATCCTTCTAGCATGTCAAGATATGGTTATACCCTACCTGGAACTGTACTTGTTTTGTACTGTACCTCACTCCCCTACCTATTTTCTTCAATTCCCACTATCAAACCTCTAACCGAGCTCTTTAAGCTCGCCTAGGACTTGACATCAAACACAGTTGTTTCACTCTACATGACTCCTACCTCTACATATGTACAAACCAATGGCTCCCCTAACACATCCATCTATCCTCAAGAAAGTCCCATCACTAGATTTCATGGGGGAGCCATAAAAAGACAAACTGGTCAGGACAGGACCAGTGAAACCCCTAAATGCTAAACTATTTCTTTAGAACACTAATACAACTTAAATCAACTTACTTACTGAATGGAAAAGTCTTATGACTATTCTATGGACACAATTCTATCACTAAATCAAAGTATTTGATCCATCTAATATCACTATCACTCAATATCACTCGGAGTTCAAATTAAAAATAGAATTTACAGAGCTATTTTCTATTCCAAAATCTTGATTACAATCTCTCTACCCTTAGAATTCAAGCCTGCTTCATATTAGGTGTCATTCACCATGTTTTTAGGATCTGTTGGTCGATTCCCCACTCTTATCCTTTAGGGAATCCTATGTAACCGAGTTGCATGCAATATTTGCCACTATGCCACATTCCTAACTCTTAGGACCTCTATCTCCTATTTTTTGAGTAACCAACATCATTAAAGACTTCATGGCATCTTCCTAACATCATTCATGTGTTTAGAACACATTTAAGACTCAAATCCCAACCTAAGCTACTAAAAACTAAGCAATATAAAAGCTACTAACAATGACTAATTTGGTGACCTTAGTCCTAATGACTAACTCACCTAGCCCACATTGCAATGACCTTCTAAGCTCCAAAAAAAATATACAACTACTCTAACTTGGCTAATGTCAGATACAAGCCCAAAATATCCTAACTATGGAGGTTAGCCTAGGTGTGCTCCTGCACCACACCCTAACCTTTTCCCAACATAAGTATCTAAACATGTCACTATTAACAAATCAAATATGCAAACACATAAAAGAAAACACACAAAGTAGGTACATAAAGCAAGTATACATCAATAAAATACACAAAGAAAATCATAGAAAAATCATAGAATGCAATAATCTCACATATTAAAAAACACAATAACAATGACACTTACATAATTAAAACACACAGGGAATCCATAAATACACCTAGTCCCCAAAACCTAGATCCAAAGAACATCTCTCAGTTGTGTAATGTACCCAAGTACCACTACCTCATATAAGATAATAAGGTTAATTATAGATACCAACCATAAAGCACCACTACCATAAAGCAAAAACATGTATACTAATAAAACAAGCCACAAGACTTATCTTAGAGATCTCCTAACTCTAATGGTAAAAGTTAGTCATAACATAACTATTTGTGGACCTTTTGCCAACAAGATCACTAGAGCCTATGGTGATATGGTGCTTATAGCAAGATGAGAAATCTCAAATCTCACAAAACTTTCTTAAGGAGAGATGTCTCAAGGTATTGGGACCCAAATATAGAAAATAATATGCTGACCATCCTAAGCCATAGGACAAAATCACATTCTATTTTTCAAATGGAACCTATGAGATAAATCTCTCATAAAAATGGCATTCCATCATTTCAAATGAAATCCATGAGATGAACTTCTCATAAAAATTACATTTCATACTTTCAAATGAAATCTATGAGATAAACCTCTTATAAAATTACATTTCATCATTTTAAATGGAATCCATAAGATAAACTTCTCGTACACCCTATCCTTTAAGGTAGCACCCTACTCTCATGAGTATAATCATGACACAAAAAATAATTATACAAAAATGTAAACAACCATGACATAATAGATGTCACAATCCAACCATGACCAAAAATATATCACAATAGTATAATCAATTATGACACAAAAGATGCCACATATAAATTAATCCCGAATCAAAGGATGTCATTGTTAAACATAAATAAACCTTGACAAAATTTCACAAATCAATATATTTATTTCCCTAAAAGGGAACAAAACAACACCAAGCTAAGTTGGATTTACATGAACATAAAATTGCAAGAAAAATTACAATCAATTGACCCAAGATCATTCATATAGTCAAAATACACAAACACTTAAGTATTGTATACAGTTCTAGAAACCTCTAAAAGGTAAGAAACTAGTTCACATTCAATATCATTAGGATTATAAATCCTAAAATTATAATTAAAACCCACAATATAATCAATCATGATACCAAAGATATTATATGAATAAATAAAATAACTAATAATACTTAATGATGGTATTATCAATCCAGATAGATAGTCATCAAATGTAGTGTAGAAAATTGTACTCCTTGTTGGGATTAAGGTGTCTCAACCTTAGAGTCTTAATTTTTATTTAATTTGATGTATTAATGTGTTTATTTTTATTATTTAATTTCCTATGGTGTCATGTCACAAGTTGGAACTCACCGACTGGGTGGCATCCTCATTAGAGGTGACTAGATTATACATCATCATCCCAAGTGGACATAAGCGTCCCACTTTGGAATCCATGACATATGATAGATTCTGACACGTCATAAGGCATCTTTGAATGCATGGAGAAAGTTGGCACCCAAGTTGGGTTATGATAGGATGTAAGAGAATCAACCATTTTTAGTCAGTTGTGACAGATTCTATTACGGATCCTATGACAGATTCTATGATAGATTTATGACATATTAGAATGATAGTTGTAAGGTATCTATCATAAGCTATTTTTAGCATATTCTAGGCGCCCAAGCTTGGAAGAAGAATATTTGCATGTTTGACCATTGTAAGGGGTGCAAGGGAATATTGTACATGTGTCCAAATGCATGTCTAAGGTGTTGGATATTGTGCCATGTGGTTTTGTATGCCCCTCACCTTCTAGATGCTTCTTGAAGCTTGTATCACTCTATTTATTGAGTACCTTGAGTTGTAGAATGCATAGTTCTTTTTGAGGTAACAAAATGCTACCAGAATCACTCCAGAACAGATGTTCGTGTTGAAGCACTTTTTGAAGAAGCTTTGTACTTGGTGATATCTTGTATTCATTTTTTGAAGTAATAGAGAAATGATTGTGCTTTTGAGGGTGGGTTTTTTACCCAAAAGGGTTTTCCCCAGGTATATCTGTCGTTATTGCATTTGTGTACTTGTCTTATTTTCCATTATTCTCTATGTGTATCTCATATTGTAATAGCATAAGGTGTTCAAATGAAATTTTTTGTAACTCTCCCCTACTTAGATTAGTGTAGGAATTGCTTTCCACTCACCCGGCTTCCTCTCACTTGTTTCTATGTGATAGTACAATTTTACATTTAATTTGGACCTATTTTAGTGACCTTATATTTATGCATTTTTACCCTTCATAAATAGGCCCCTAATTCCCCTTATTATGCATCCAAGGCCTATTTTTATCATTTTCCGACATGGTAACATGCATTGAATAAATGCATTTAATTAATTAATGACCTTGAAATATATTGATCCTAGATTTTTAGGCCAAGCCCATTCACCCAAAATGAAAATTTAAATATATTGATCTTTTCACCATTTCAAACTAGATTTGCAAGAGATCAAGGAGAAAAGGAGAAGTTTTAGAGAGAATTCAAGCATTTTGTTTGTATTTTCAAGTCTTCAAGTTCATTTTATCAAAGATTTGATCAAGCATTGTTCATGATTGAAGGTTGATGCCTATAGTGGATCATGATGGATTCTAGGTTTAGGAGATGCACTTAGCCATTTTCCTTAATCTAATGACTTGTTTTCTAGTGATCCCATCTTCAAGCTTCATTCTATCAAGCTACCTAAAGCAAGGTATTATCATATTTTAGATTTATTGGGGTGTATAGACTTCTCCCTAATTGGATCTTTATCATTTATCATTGTCATATAGGAATCATGCTCTAATGCACTTGAGTAGGATTTTTTTGCATATTATCTCTTAACAACCTTAGACGCACTTAAGGTTAGGGCTTGCACACATTGTCATTTATCATATTTACATCATTTTATCAAGGTTTAATTACCAAACTTGGGGTTTGACCAATGCAAACCCCTATCCACACAAAATAACATTTTATTTTGTATATTTGCTACAGGTCCATATCCAGAAGCCTGAATTTATAGGTACATGAAGAAAGTGTAGACAAATGACTCCATATTCAAATTTTAAAGTTTCAAAAAAGGCTAAAGAGACCCATTCACCCTTGGGTGAATGAGTCCTACTACAGAGCATAAAACCCAATTTTTAGGCCTAGTACATACCATTCTACCCTTCTCAGATCTGCTTGAAAGTTATTATTTCTATTTTTGCTATCATAATACTCTAAAATTCAAGTTTTAGGTCATACAATTAACTTTCATAAGGCATTTAATTTTATCTCCCAAAATAGCCAATCAATCATTTTTTATCATTTTCTATCATAAGAAAACAGTAGGTCCTCCTAATAGGGTTGACTCACCTTAAGGTTCAAAGTCAATCCTAACTTTGGGAGATCTCTTTTTCTAATGAAATTAGGGAAAAGTGAGGGTGTTCTAGATATCATTCCATTTTGGGTAAACACGCTCTCATCTATTTCTCTTCATTTCATTTTTGTGAACCCGACATTCTTACACTATTTAAGGTTTTTGAAATTGGCAGTCTTTCAAAACCTTAGATCTAGGATTTGCATTAGTTTACATTATATCTCATTTAGGGTTTCACAATTGCATTAGCTTGCATTTCATTTAGGTTTTTAAATTTTCATTTTGTATTGTTTAAAATCTCCAAAAATATCCAAAAAATTGCATATGTATGCTACATTGATTTTACATAGTAGTTGCATATTAGGGTCTTTCAAATCTTTTACATCAGAAAGTTTAATCAAAATTGTATTCAAAAACTTGTCATCTTTTTTCACTTTTTTTCAATTCTTACATTTACATTTAGACAATGAAATCTAGAAAATCAGTCACATAAAATAGATTCTATAACCTAAAACAAAGAACATAAACAGTAAATTAAAAGTTAAAATTTCAATTTTTTAAACCTGTGTGCAAGGACCCATTCACCCTTATGTGAATCTATCCCTATACAGATGCCCTAGAAAGTTTTTGGGTGCATTTCTGTCTTTATTTTTGCTTTTTATTTCTGTTGTTAAAACTACAATTTGAAATTCTAAAATAATTTGATTTGAACATCAAAGAAAGTTGTTCTTTTGATGAAATGTAGAGGAAAATTATTAAAAAAAAATTGTTCAGTATTAGATTCTTTTAGATCTATGGTTATTTTCTTTACTTTTTACATCATTTCACATAGTTTAGATAGATTAGTTTTCATTTTGTAAACATTGTCCAAACCATACACTAAATGATAAACCTTGGAGAAAGCACAATTATCTGATCATGTCAAAACTCTTTCTACAAGTTAATATATCCTTTAAGCCCTTTAGTAGTGATGACTTTGATATGTTAGATGAAGCCCTTAAGGATTTCATCTCACAAGGTTCATCCACTAAGGCTTGTCATAATAAACAAAGGGAAGTTAATGCAATCATACCTCAACTTGTCATCTACCCACCTTCACAAAAAGCACGAATCCAAAACAAACATGTGCTTATCATAGGACCACATAAAAACAAACCATTGCCTCCAAGGGCTATCTTGAATTTTGCAAGGTAACTCACTAGTAACAATGTTCCACAAAAACCTAGTTATAATATTGTTGCTCACACATACAATACAATGAACAATAGACAACTACAAACCATACCTACTTCATTACCACTACCTCAACTAGTTTTTCCTAGCACTCCTAGTTTGTCTTTGCACAATGGAAAGGAGTATGATCTTGTGGAACAACTTAGAAACACTGCTGCTAATATTTCTTTATGGGATCTTATTCAAGCTGCACCTAATTATCACAACATGATTCAAAGTGCTTTACAACAAGTTTTGGTTTCTCCTAGTGCATAACCAAATGATGTAGCAAACCTAATTCAAGGTATGAATTCAGTTAGTTCATTGACATTGTCTTTTATCAAGATGAGTTACCTCCATTAGAAGTGCAAAAACAAAATGAGGCTTTGATGATAGTGGCTATTATTAATAAATGTGGCATAAGGTTTACCCTCATTGATAATGGTTTAACACTCGATGTTTGTAGTGTAAACCTTCTAGATAAGATTGGAGTAGACAAGAGTCAAATTCAACCTGATTCTTTATCTATCTATGGATTTGGTAATGCAGGGAAACAATCTCTTGGTGTGATAAAATTACCTATTAAAGCAAGAAAGCTAACATTCCAGACTCCTAGTCATGTTATGCCTTAAGATCTCTCATATAATCTTCTCTTAGGAAGACCTTGGATTCATGAAATGAATGTTGTCCCTTCAATGATTCACTGATTAATGAAGTATACCTATCAAAACAAGGTCTACACAATCAAAGTTGATCTTCAATCTAACACTTGTTTGCAAATTGAAAAAAGCATGAAAATTCCTTTGAGAACATTGATACCAACTTCAAAAGTTGAACCTAGGCAACAAGAAGAAAAGGAGAAGTGTTTATCATCAATCACGAAAATATTAGATGATGATTGAGGTTAATTAGATTTTACACCTACATTCATGGGAGAATATAAGATCACGCTGAAACAATAAAAAAATAACAAAGAAACAACGGTAATGTCAACACAACATGAAAAAGAATCATCCCAAGCATCCAAGTTGACAAATTTTAACAAATAAGAAGACACAAGTTACATAATAAGATATGATTGGTTTGATCATGAACAACCACCATCCTCAAAAGCAATGGAAGCTCTCTATAGGAGAGGATATCAACTCTTGAAACAATTTGGTTACAATGAAAAAGGATGTGTTGTGAATGAACAAGGTATTCATGTCCCTATAGAGCCTAACATACAAGAAACAAGAAGTGGTCTTGGATATTGTCCTTCGAAAGCATAAAAAATCCTTCACCTCAATATCAACACCATCTGATGTAGTACAAGGATGGGGGGTCTTTTCAGACAACTCATCCAAGTGGACATAACACTACATACGCCCTCATTTCACAATTGTAAGCATATACAAACAAAAATCCAATGTAAATTATTTTTCATTCTTCTTCAACAACAATTAAGAATATCAAATCTTCATTAACATTGAAAAATCCATTACAAAATTCATTTGAGAAATACAAAATCAAAATATAGCTAAACCAAATAAACCTCAAACACCTACAAATTTACCTCTAAATTATTTGCAACACAACTTGTTATTGATATCTTCCTCCACAATTTTTTCCTGCAACTTCACTTATGCACCCTTTCATCAATTTTTCTTCTTCTCAGCTCATGGGCATTGAAATTCCTCATTTCTGGAGCTTCCAGTTAATTATTGAAATTAATCCAATATGGCCTCAAATCCTCCTATAATCCACTACCTCTATTCTATAAAAAAAAAAAAGATCCATGCAAGAATGTAACTCCCTGTTGCATGTAACCTCTCCTGCAACATATCTAGTGCCCAATTAATTTTCTAGCAGTGCATGGGCATTTTATTTTGATCCCAATATTAATTTACATCATTAAATATTTTAAATTCCAACTTTGGCGAGTTGAGTTTTTCCAATTTTCATTTTTTTGATTTCTAAGCATATTAAATGTGTAGCTAACAACACCGCCAAATTACAGATTTTGAGCCAATAAATAAAATATCGGTTACAAAAATTTTGCTCCAATTCTTTCCCAAAGATAATATTTAAGCATTAAACTACCCAACCAAATTTATAAATATTTTTTTTTATGCCTAGAGGGTCCCCAAATCAGGTGCTAAAAGGTTGCCTGCAACAAGAAACCGCATAGAAAAAGAAAAATTAAAATAAAATGTTTTTGAGGATGCAAGATCATCTAGCACCCTAGATGCTTTTTCTTCTTCATCGTGCTCTGAATTTTCCCATCTCTTCCTTCCTTCATATTTCCTCTCTTTCTTTATCTCATGAAATTAATCTCTCTATAACTCAAATTCCTCCATGATTCATCTTCCAACTTTGTCTCCTCATCTTCATCATCTTGATGTAGTTCAACATTTAACTTGTTATTGCTGCACCTTAGCAATTTTTCTATTTCACATTCTTTCACAATTTCATTCAAACAAAAATCAACATTATCACCATCTTTAAAAAATGTAGAAAAATACCTCATTACCTCTGTTTTTTTTTCATTTTCTATTGCTGCAATATATTCTTCAACTTTCTCATCTTCAATCATTACACATAAATCAAATTCATCAAAAAATTACAAAATTTAGATTTTACCTCATCATCCACTATTGCAACCTCCTCTTATATGCATTCAACCTTCTTATCTTCCACTGTAATGCCTTCAAAGAAGAATATATTAGTTGCAACGTCTTTATTTTTATCATTTTCATCTATCATTTCTCCCTCGAACATTTTTTCTAATTTCCTTATCTCATCTTTCCTCCACAATAATATCCTTTCCTCCCCATTTCACATCCACAAATTCATTAATCTCTTTAACATCAAATCCCCTTTCACAAATATCATAAAAATGACCTTTTACCTGTGTGTTTTTTTGTTTCTCTACTGCTGCAACTTCTTTGTCCATGCATGTGACTTTATTTTTCTCCACTTTTAAGCCTTCAACAAGATAGATGTCAGCTACTACTTCTTTCTTCTCGACATCCTCTTCTTTATTCTCTGTTGCACTTTTCTCTTCTTCACTGTCCTCGATTACAACTTCTTTTATTTCTTCATTTCCTACACACAAATCATTACTTGCAAACTTGTTATGAAACAAAAAATTAAACTCAACTTCATCTATTTTCTGATCTTCTTCAACTATAGCTTTCTTCTTCATTCCCAATATTTCCTCAAGGGAATCCATTCTCACTTCCATCTTCTTCAACTCTACAATGAGTTTCTTTTACTTAGTTTTTCCCAATACTCTTCCCAAAATAACATTCTTGTGACTATTCTAGTGACCCATCTTGTCTTCTTCTTCAAAGACATTTTATCAAACACTTTCCACACTCACACTACTATCCTAAACCAACAGAAGTTTTGGAAGATGCTTCCTCTACCTACTCTCTCTTACTGGAGGAAATCTACACCTTCTACCCAACTTTATTTCTGCTAGAGAATAGCCAACATAAACTCTTGATTACAGGACTCCTGCAACAAACTCATACTCAACACATATCACACCCCAATAAGACCAATCTTCTCTAATACCATTTTATACAGTACAAGGATGGGGGATCTTTTTAGACAACCCGTCCAAGCAGCCATAACACTACATACACCCTCATTTCACAATTGTAAGCATATGAAAATAAAAATCCAATGTAAATTATTTTTCATTCTTCTTCAACAACACTTAAGAAAATAAAATCTTCATTAACATTGAAAAATCCATTACAAAATGCATTTGAGAAATACAAAATCAAAACATAGCTAACTCAAATCAGCCTCAAACACCTACAAATTCACCTCTAAATTCTTTGTAACACTCAACTTGTTGTTGATATCTTCCTCCTTCTCACAACTTCACTGTTGCACCCCTTCATCAAGTTTTCTTCTTCTCATCTTGTGAGCATTGAAATTCCTCATTTCTGGAGTTGCCAATTAATTATTGAAATTAATCCAATATGGCCTCCAAAACCTCCTACAATCCACTACCTCTATTCTGGAAAAAAAAAAAAGATGCATGCAAGAATGTAACTCCCTATTGCATGTAACCTCTCCTGCAACATGTCTGGTGCCCAATTAATTTTTCAGCAACACATGGGCATTTCATTTTGAGCCCAGTATTAATTTACATCATTAAATATTTTAAATTCCAACTTTGGGGAGTTGGGTTTTCTAATTTTTATTTTTTGGATTTCTAAGCACATTAAATGTGTAGCTAAAAACACCACCAAACTATAGATTTTGAGCCAATAAATAAAATATTGGTTGCAAAAATTTGGCTTCAATTCTTTCCCAAAGATAATATTTAAGCATTAAACTACCCAACCAAATTAATCAATATTTTTTTAATTCCTAGAGGGTCCCCAAATTAGGTGTTGAAAGGTTGCCTGCAACAAGAAACAACATAGAAAAAGTAAAATTAAAATAAAATGTTTTTGGGGATGCAGGATTGCCTAGCACCCCTAGATGCTCCTGCAACACCATCATACAAGATTCTCCTAAGACAACTCTTACATTGAAGCATCTTGATTTAATAAATACCACAAGTGATGATGAACCATTGGATTATTTTCTACATGATGAAGCTTTAATAGAAAATTTGGGAGTTTATGATAATTTACCAACTCATCACCACAAACGAAGATTCACTTATACCTTAAACAGTAACATATACTTTGGTGAAGAAAATAAAACAAGTGATATTGAACAAGATGAACATGAAGAAATTCCTGAAATTACAAACCAAAGTACATTACTTGTGGGAGATATGATCAACATACCAATGGATACATCTGAGGAAGAGAAAGTGATTCAAATAGGAAAATATCTTAATGATGAACAAGAAGATCATGCAACATTATTACATGACTTTCCTAAAATCTTTCCTTGGAAATATTCAGATAGGTCAATTATTGATGATGAGATACTCGCACATAACATTGTTCTTGAAAAAGATATTAAACCCGTAAGACAAAAGATACTGAAGATGAATAATAAGATAGAATTATTGGTGAAAGCTAAAATTGAACTTTTGGATGTTGGTTTCATTCATCCTATTGATTATTCACCTTGGATATCTAATATTGTGGCGGTAGCAAAACATGATAAGCGTATTAGGATGTGAACAATTTTTTGTGATTTGAATAAAGCATCATTAAAAGATGATTTCCCCCTTCCTAATATTAACATGATAGTGGATTCAATAATGGGCCATTGTTTATTGTCATTTATGGATGGTTTTTTGAATATAATCAAATTTTCATTAACCCTCAAGATCAATATAAGATAGCTTTTACCACACCTTAGGTAACATTTTGTTGGGTTGTCATGCCTTTTGGATTAAAGAATGCTGGAGCAAAATATCAACAAGCTATGACACTAATATTTCATGATTTCATCCACAACATTTTGGAAGATTATGTTGATTATATTTTAGCTAAATCTTTAACTCGTCAAGATCATGTCATGATCCTTCGAAGTATCTTTGAAAGAATTCGTAAGTATAACATGAGGTTAAATCCGAAGAAATGAGTCTTTGGTTTGGATAGTGGAAAACTCTTGGGATTTATAGTGTCACATAGAGGCATTGAGGTGGAGACAAAGAATATTGATGCTATAATAAACATGCCACCTCCTAAAATTATTTCTCAATTGTGTAGTTTACAAGGAAAGATTCAAGAAATTTGTTGATTTATGGCATCATTGGTGGATCGGATTATCCCCTTTACCCAACTTCTTAAAAATGAATCAGATTTTAAATAGAATGAGGATTGTAAACAAGATTTTGACAATTTGAAAGAGTATATAGCTAGTCCTCCCATATTGCAACCCACTATTCAAGGAAATCCATTCATTCTTTACACATCAGCTCCAATCATGCTCTAGCAGTATTATTGGCTCAACAAGATAAAAGTGGCAAAGAGCATCTTGTTTATTACATTAGTCAAACTCTGATTGATTGTGAAACTTGATACACAACCATAGAAAAACAATGTTTGGCTCTTATTTTTTCTACTAGTAAATTGATATATTATTTATTAAATGTAGAGGTGTATGTTGTTACAAATTTTGACCCTTTGAAACACCTTTTTGCTAAAAAAGATTTGTCAGGACACTTAGCTAAATGGATTATTTTTTTGACTAAGTTTGATCTTAAATTTATTCCTCAAAAGGAACTAAAAGGATAATCCTTTATAGACCATTTAGTTGATGCTCCTTCACCATTAGCATCACCTAATCATGAATCATTCCCTAATGAAAGTGTGTTGACAATTGAAAGAGATACATGAGAATTATATTTTGATGCTTCTAAGTGTCAAACTAGCTCTGGAACAAGGGTTGTACTGATACCACCTTCAAGAAATCCTATTCCCTTATCTTATAGTTTAAACTTCCTATACATGAATAATATTGTAGAGTATGAGGCCTTAATTGCTAGAATACACGTGGCCTTATCCTTAGGTGTTAAACACATTCATATATTTGGTGATTCTCAATTATTCATTAAACAAACACATGGATCTTATCAAGAAAAACATGACAAGTTATCCCAATATAAAGACCTTACAATGACATTGCTAGAACACTTTGACTCATATACCATTGATAATATTTTGTGAAAGGAAAATCAGCATGCAGATGCAATGGAAAGCACTGCTTCCCTTTTATCTTATGATGATCCTTCTATCGACTTCACATTTTTAGTTCACACAATTACAAAATTATCGATAGATGAAAAATAAAAGAAGCGTGAGTGACCAATATTAAAGTTTGTAGTGAATCCGGTACATATTGATATTTAATTACTTAAAGGAAGGTACCTTTCTTGAACCAACCACTAAAAACACTAGAGCTTGTATTCGAAAACTTGCAACTAGATACATAATCTTAGTTGATGTCTTATATAGAAGATCCTTCGATGGTCTCTTACTTAGATGCCTTAAACAAATGGAAATTCCTATAGCCCTTGAGGAAGCTCATGTTGGTGCTTGTGGGGGGAATTTTGTGGGAAGATCATTATTTTAAAATTTAATCTGCATGGGGTATTTTTGGTGACATATGGAACAAGACTATTTTGATCATGTTAAGAAATGTCACAAATGTCAAGAACATAAAAATTTGATACTTGATCTTTCTTCTAAACTTCGTGCTCAAATTCCCATTTGGCCATTTTTAGGTTTGGGGTTTGGATCTCATTGGAAAAATACCCCTTCCTTCTTCTTTTGGACATATGTTTATAATTATCGTGACCTATTATTTCACAAAATGGGTAGATTCCATTCCTCTTTGTTCCACAACCACTAATATAATTTATCATTTCATAGTGGAACACATTATTTCTCACTTTGTTCTTCCTTCCATATTAGTTTCAAATAATGGTATACCATTTAAGAACAATGATGTGAAGAAAATTTTGGAATAATTTCACATCAACGCCATTTTTCAACACCATATTACCCTCAATCTAATGGTCAAGCGGAAGCAACTAATAAAACCCTCAAGAAAATCTTGTGCAAAATAGTAAGAAAACATAACAAGGATTGGCACACTCAATTATCTTACACATTTTTGGCCTATCGTACAAGTATTCGAACATCCACAAGAAATACACCTTATAACCTTATTTATGGCATTGATGCAATAATGCCTTTAGAGTTATAAATTCCTTCATTGAGAATTTCTCTTCGAGGGCTTATTGATGATACCACCTATAAAGACAAATGATTAAAACAACTTGAAATTATCAATAAACCATGCATCAATGCTCTTGAGCATCTTCAAGATTATTCCAAAAGAATGAAATGAAGTTACAATGATAATGTCATTCCTTGTTCATTTAATAAAGGTGATTTAGTGTTATATGAAAATCAACGTAATGTTAATGCCCCCAGGTGAAAAAGGAAAGTTTAGCCCGAATTGGTTAGGACCCTATGTAATTTATGAAAGCTATGTGTCTAAAGCATATACATTAAATGAAATAGATGGTACACCTCTCAAAGAACCTATTAATGTTGCACATTT